>CM023453.1:11374707-11592931 GCA_013339765.2 Haemaphysalis longicornis
ACAATGGCGTAACGCGAAAACCTAGTGCACAATGTGTGCAGTACTGTGGAGAAGCGAATAGTATTTTTTCATTAATGGGACGTAACTAATTACTTGTAATTAATTATCTAACTCGAGAATTATTGTCGAAATTACTGAAATGTCAATGATGCGCTTGTAGGTACCCGCGAGGGGCATCTAACTGCGGTATTTTCCGCGACAAACTAATTGCATACACATTTATTCTGACTGACAAAGAAAACCCGCGAAATATGAAAAATACCACGTGACGGTGCTCCCGCGCACATTGTGAACAGCGTCCCCGAATAAGCTGATTGAAAGCAACTGCTTCGCCTGTCACCCGCCCAAAGAGAGAGCACATCACCTTGATAATGACATGCATGGAAGGAGCAGGAACCGCGAGATTCGCGGGGCGCGGGTGCAGAAAAGGCACAAACTGGGTCGCGATTTCTTTCTTGTTTTGTTTATTTCATTCCGACTAACTCAGAGGCAGCTTGTTTGAGGGCATTGCTTTAAGATGCGCGCGGAGCTGGCATCACGTAGTATTTTTCATATTTCGCTGGTTTTCTTGATCATTCAAATAAATGTATACTCAATTAGTTCGTCGCTGAAAATACCGCAGTTAGATGCCCCTCGTGAGTACCTACAAGTGCCTCATTGACACGTAAATGATTAGGACAGTACTTCTCAAGTTAGATAATTAATTACAATCGATTAGTTCCGTCTCATTAACAAAAAATGATCTCTGCGTCTCCACAGAACTGCAAACATTATGCACTAGGTGTTCTTCGAGTTACGCCATTACACGTCTTTTTTTTTTTTTAATCTTGGTGCATCATAGACATACGTTCAACACTCGTGAACCACTGGCGCTTGTCATACATCTGGCCGTTGTTTAGCGCAAACGAAACAGCAGGTACATTTGAGGCAAGGTATACGTAATTACCCACCAGAGCCCGCGTTCATAGTTAGGAACGCTGGTTGGGTTCTTTTTTTACGATAGTAGTAGTAGTAGTAGCACCTTTATTTGTAAGGAGGGCCAAAGGCCAGTTTGGGGAAGAGGAAGGGGGAGTAGGGGAGTGGAATGCAGCGTCTTTTACAGGGACGTGGCAGCTTGCAGGGACCAGAGTCGACCCCAGCTACACTGCCCGTGCTAGGCCACTTTTGATAGCAAACAGCCCTATTTTGTGCAGTAGAGGTTTCTCCATAGTATGATAGTCTTCTGGGATGCTTGTGGGCGCGTGGAAAGATGTGATGATGTCTGAGCGATGTTGCGAGAAGAAGGAGCAATCCCGAAGGAGATGGTTGAGGTCTGCATATGTGAGGGTATTGCAGAATGTACATTTTAGAGGCAGATTGGGTGAGAGCCATTTTCGGATTATGTGCGGGGTGTAGGCGGCATTTGCTAGGAGCTTGTTGAGAAATACCTCACCGGCTCGTGGCAGGAGAGGAATGCCGGTTAAGTACCCTTGTGGGGTGGCAGCGATGTAGCGGTTCATCTTGTCGCGTTTATGTCGAAGTAACTGCAGGGAAGGAGGTAGCGGTGACGGAGTCGGCGTGCAGGGAACCAGCGGAGGTGTGGTACTGCTCTCCTGTGCCGCAGAATGGGCGGCCTGGTTACCCGTGCAAGCTGTCTCGTGGCCGGGAACCCAATCAATCCGTACAGATACCCCGTTGCGGCGGAGTAGGGCAACATGGGACAGGATTTGTTGTGTGAGGGGGTTGAGAGAGGATTGGCGTCTGAGTTCTTGAACTACGCTGAAGGAGCCCGTGAGGATGCGAATGTGGATGGGGGCATCTGCGAGACGTCGAAGCTTATGTGGTTGAGGGTACCGATGACAGCGTGGAGCTCAGCCTCCAACGGCGTGATGTGGACAAGGTTGAGGCTTGCTGTGCCGCTGAGGGCACGTGCCGGAGGAAACGAAAGCACAAGTACAGATCTCCCGCTGGCGCAGTCTCAGGCAGGGTGCGCGCGAGCACTGTGAAGGCGGGAATTTCACCTACATTGGGGGTAGCAGTGAGCAAATAACGGCGCCACAGCCCATTATGGCGAATCACTGATATCCACTCCCGTCAGCTTTCACGTTGAGTAGAAAGGCTTTAATTTTTTTCCTGGGAACCCTTCTTAACTCTAGTCAGGATTTTTCTTAGTGTAGTTCCTGGAGCAGTGTTTACAGGTGCCCTCCACACTAGCTGAAATAGGCGTTGGCGCCCGCCAATATTAATTATTTATTTACTTGTTCGAATACTTTACACTGCCGAAGGCTTTGAAGTGGCGAAATGCACTGTCAGTTGGGTGCCTTGAATATTCATAATTGCCTCGTATCCCTGACTTCTCCCATTCGAACTTCCTGAATACGCCATTTAGTAGTTCCTGAACAACTAAACAAATTTTCAGATATGGCGTCCCTTTGTCTCACCTCCTTCCTGATAATGAACTTTTCGAACTCCGTATGTTTGTTATTCTGCCGGTGCTTCTCTAGTATATGAACTCGCAAGAAATTTGTCAAGTTTTGTTCTGGTTTCTTAGCACTTCGATAACTCGGCCGGTACGGCGAGGATCAGCCTGTTTTCATTCATAATAAATACCAAGTAAGAAAATTTTTTAATGTCCGGTATTTATCTACTACATCATTGATAAAATGAATGTTGTCAATTGATATGTAGCATTCCACATATAAAGCTTGATATCACGCTTCTTAGAAACCTTTTGTGTGGGTTATGTGAATAATTTTTATCTTGGTAAACAGCTTGAATACAGTCGGGAGTAGGATGGCAAGTGTGTAATCCTTGTCATGGGCCTTCACCCTTCTTGTGAATCACTATTATGATGCCATGTTCTTCAGGCTAAAGGTACACCTTATACCTGATATATCTTGAGAGTGTTATTGAACTTTCTCTGTAAAATACCTCCTCCCTCTTTCAAATGAGACACGTTTATTGCGTCGGCTCTAGGATATTCATCCCCCTTTATCTCCCTACTTTCCCCTTCTTGCAGTCGACCCTCATATCAGAGGCGTACGTTAATCTGGCGACTAAGAGATACCTGGCACACCCGTCTTACAGCGTGCTGCCGAACTTGTCGGTATTCACGCTAGCTGGATCTGGACAAAATATATTAACACACGTATAAAAAAGTCAAATATTGTGGTTATCGCCGCCATTGCAATTACAGAAACTAAAATGGACCTCCGGAAATCGCCGTCCGATGCGCAGCAAGGTGAGGCTGCAAATCTAAGATGCACAGACGGTTTGACACCCTTTATTTGCGCAAACATCGCAAACCCGAGCGTGCAACACACTGAGAGTACAAAAATGAATACACTGTTCGTAGAGAAAAACGGGTTCATGGCCATTACCATAAGAAAACATTGGTTCGGAGGCATGGGGAAAAACTCATTCATAACCCCTCCTCAATATTGCTAGGGCGAAAATGTAAAAAATATTCTGAAATAGGGGACAGGATATTTTTGTTTTTTTAATTGAAATAGCCACTTTACCTTATTGGGAGTCCCTGTCGGGTGGCAGATCAACCAGCCGAATTTTTGTTTTTTGGGGGAGGAGTAGGGGGGAGGGAACGCCCAAATCATTCATGTATAATTAGTTATTTCGGGTAGGTGTTGGTTTGAAAGCGTGTGCCACTTCGGGAAGGGGGGTACCTTATTGCACGTTGAATTTTTGAGGCAAGACTGAGTGTTGGAGGGAACTAAGCGCGCGGGCAACGCCACCGATGTCGCGGGGTCCAGTGAATGTGAAGTAAAGGAGGGTTGAGCGGTGGCACCGCCACTTTACCTTATGCCGCAAAGACCAACCGCCAAACCGGCCACCGCCGCAGGAATGATGACATTCTTCACAAATTTCCCGGCGTGATATTCCTTTTTCGGGGCACTGATTCCCAGCTCCTTGAGGAGGCGTAAGGCCCAGGTCTGGCAGTTGTTGCTTGTCGCATGGTAGCGGCCGGAGGCGCACATGGTTTTCAAAATCTTGTCAATATCCATTCTGGAACACGGTGCCTCCCCAGGTGCTTCTGTTTGAAAACAAGGAAGGAACAAAGAAATACAGAGTATACGTTCATTGAATGATTAAGGCGGTATTTGGTGAACCACAATGTGTGTGGGGTCCCAATGCGACACGCACACACACATGCACGCACCAGCCGCACAGACGCGCACGCACGTGCGCGTCTGTGCGGCTGGTGCGTGCATGTCCGAACCCACGACATCCCACCTGGCGGGCATTTTTTCTCCATTCTCTTATTTTCCAAATTCTTTATCTTGAGCTACTACATCCTCCCCTTTGCTTTCCGAGGTCTTCTTGACTGCCAATTCTTATTTCTGTCTTATTTTCAACGAGCCCCTCATTTCCTATTCTGAATCGCTTATTATATATAATATATATATATATTATATATATATATATATATTATATACTTTGGAGAAGGGCTGTCTTTGGTTGCCGTAGCAAATAGTAAAAAATGGGTATAGCTTCTAACAAAACTGTTTATTGGTCGACGTTTCGATCGGATGCCGATCGAAACGTCGACCAATAAACTGTTTTGTTAGAAGCTATACCCATTTTTTACATATATATATATATATATATATATATATATATATATATATATATATAATTACGCGCCCTTTTACTTTGTCGACCCAGAGAACAATTTTAATTCTGAGGGAGCAGCGCAAACTAGACAGGACAAAGGGTAGGACACAACACGAGCGCTTACTAACAACTGAAGTTTTTATTAAAAAATGGAAGAACATATAAAGAAACCTGCGTACTAACACACCGTGACATAGGCCATGCGCCATGTGTGTTGGACTTACCTGCCTAGGTAAAAAAAACCTCTATTATGTTTTTCTTCTTGCCACTCCAAGGTGGTAAAATGGGAATAGCTGTAAACAGCTTGAACTCGTCCATAACGAAGTCATGTGTGCACAGTATGGGTGCCAGTTTTGCGTCCCAGGTTAATAGACTAAGGCAGGCTGGTTTCCCGGATCATTTTATTGATTGTGCTGCTAGGAAGGTGCTTTCAAAACTGAAGAATTCTGGAAGGTGCACTCAGGCAAAGGAAAAGCCCCAGCGGTTTGCGGTTATTCCGTACATTCACGCTCTTTCGCACAGGGTTAAAAAGATAGCCGGGAGATTTAATGTTGACGTTGTTTTCTCCGCCAAAAATAAGCTAGAAAATCTTTGTCCCGCAATTGACAAGAAGGCGGAAAGAAAAAGTAAGGCTGTGCAGAAGGGGTGTGGCGTAAATCACCGATCACAGTTTGTTGAGTGCAGAAGTAACGTCGTGTACTGCATTCCCTTGTCGTGCGATAAGATATACATTGGACAGACGGGGAGATGCATAAATGAACGTCTGCGGGAACATCGCAACGCTGTAAAGGGCAAGCCTTCCGATGTAAAGGGCAAGCCTTCTTCCCAGCTCTCGTCACATTGTTCTAAGCATGGATGTTATCCGAAACTTAACGGGACAAGTATTTTGTTTTCACACAAAGACGCGCGCACAAGGGAGATATCCGAAGCCTTCTTTATCAAAAAAAATGGTGATGACTGCATTAGTTCCCCCTCGGTGTGCTTGCTGGATTGTGAAGTTGATTACCTTGACCGCGCATGAGCTACAACTTTCAGTGTGAGCAAGAGTGTTGTGCGCATGGCCTATGTCACGGTGTGTTAGTACGCAGGCTTCTTTATATGTTCTTCCATTTTCTAATAAAAACTTCAGTTGTTAGTAAGCGCTCGTGTTGTGTCCTACCCTTTGTCCTGTCTAGTTTGCGCTGCTCCCTCAGAATGAATGTATACCAACTGGCCCAGTTCTCGACCTTGTTGAACAATTTTAAGCTGCTATTATCACAGCACGACTGATCAGTGCTTCACCGCATGCGGTTGAATGTCGCTTAAACGCGATACTTCCGCTTCAGGATCAACCATCTCACTTCACCCCTTTTTCTAGAGAGCGATGTGCGTTAATAATTGCAAGACCTTATCTGAGGTTCTGCGCGATTTAGCACATAAAGAGCGTCTCTCACAGCGCCTCTTGGCAGGCAGATTTCCAGAGGGAAAGATCGTATGGACGTATTACGTCCTTGCAGTACTTTCAAATGTGCCTATCGCACCACAAAGGCCTCATTGACGTACTTAAAAACACATGTCTTGATCACAACTTGCAAATAGACAAATCATATTTGTACCTCATCATCATTCTGATTATAATCATCATCGTCATCATCATCATCATCATCATGGCACTTATCTGGCGTAGCACGCGATGCATCTTAGGTCGGCTTACATCGCCAGATTCATTAACAAATGGGCTCTCTCTTTCTTTTCATCACCATAATAAGTTTAATACTATTGTAAGCGTTATTGTGATAACACATTTTAAATGCACCAATGAATCCTTTTAAGGTATGGCATAATAATATAGGCTAGCGGGACAGCTGCTTCTGAACTGTAAAGCACAGAAGAAAAAAAGTCGGGCAAGTACCATGCCAGTGCAATACAAATACTACGTGTAGACCCTTGAGCTATAGGCGACATTGTTTTGACGCAGATAAATACTCCGCAGGAGTTTTCAGCAAAGCAAACCACAAATGAAACTCCAAAAAAACAAAACAGAGAAACAAGTACGAAACAAGTAGACGTTGTGCCTTGCATGGACGGAACATAAGGTTGTTAGCGCTGCAAACAGAGTCTATTCACCTTTCGAACATATTACACAGTCCTCAAATGACTCTTCACTACTGCTGTTGGGCTCAATAATATCCCCAGTGCAGTTCCTTTCCTTTTCTCTTGAACCACTTAGTAGTAGTAGTAGTACTACTGCTACTTTAATGTCGGTTTTTTTCTACTAGAACGTTACACTAACACGTTGCGCAGGTCCATGAACCTCGTCATCAGGAGTGAGTAGTGCAGTTCGTCTCCAAGCGTCAATGACGGTAGCAACCGCATGCACGGCGAGCTACACAACCCGCTTACCTTCTTTATATTAGTTCCTTCTAAGGCAGCCTTTTTCTTCCATGACTGCTGTCCCGTCAAGGCGCCCGCGGGATCCCTGTTAGCGTCGCATATCAGCACCTCTTCGTCGCCGTAATCGAAGACCACTAGCCAGTGCTTGTTCCACGAGTCACCGCAAAGGGAGCCCGACGACCAGCCGAAGACAGAGAGCAAGCGGGACGCAAAATTTGACTCGACCTCCTCAATGGGCCTGTTGCAGAGGTACACGTCGCAATAATCGGGATGGACTGAAGCCGACATATTTTAAGAACCTAACAACCCGTCTCGACGTCCGTCGCGTGGAGTTCTGCGAGGCTGCTTTGAGCCCAGGTGATAATACGAAAGTGGTTCTACACGCCTCATATCAGCTGATACGTTCGTGCAGCGGCAGAACGAACGTATCAGCTGTTTCCGTTGTTGTAATCGGAGCGCTGCTTCCACGGCGGCAGCACTGATTCTACCGGCGGAGGTTCTACCTTTTTCGTCGGAGCAGCTGTCGGGCGACGTAGGGGCGTGACGGTGCGTTGCGCAAACCAGCACGTAGCGCGCCTTCGCCAACCGCCCTGTTCCTATGTGTAACTCTCTTCATATACGAATTGTCCTCTCTCTCACATGACCAAGTGCTGTGCGCCGTGTTTTGCTCTTCTTTTCTTCTTGCTTTCAGCTTCAGTCACGTCGTAATGACCGCTCAGTACCCCACGCATACCCAGTCCCTCTCTGCCTCCCCTCTGACGTTCCCGGAAGCCTCGTCGATGTCATGCGGCATCACTACCTGACACCTCATATCATTCCTCCCCTGTTCCACCCGACCCCCGAATCTCAAAGAATATCGTTTAACTTTTCCTCTCTCGCCGGCGGCGGTCACGGTTAAGTAAGTCCATCCCCGTTTCTCTATGGCTAATTTTCTCCTTTCAAACACATTCTTTATCTCAGACCATGCTTCCCCTCCCTTTTTAGACAAGTAATAAGGTCTGTGAAGATAGCTGGCGACACTGCACTGACCAGGCTTAGCTTCTGCTCCCTACGTCGTGGCTAGGTAGTAAACGCATTTATATAGAGTACCGTTTAAACAATGCTAAGGATCGCGATACCACTCACATGCACGGATGTTGATAATCAACTGGCTAACGAGAAATAAATGGCGATTTCGATGATGCGTCGCTAGATACAAATGCACGAGAAAGTTTCCGCTTAGAGACAACTAACATAACATTCTGAAACACGAGGTCGCCTCGAGATCGCACCGCTACGAACGGTGTTATGCCTCTGCGGTTAATTGACCGGTCAAATGCCAATGGAAAGGCATGATGTACACTGGACATCTGAGCTCTTGTTCAGGAAATGTTTTTGCCTTTTTTGATGACAATTCCACTTTCGTATACAGGGTGTTTTACAGAAGATTTTAGTAATTTTTAAAAATAGGCTTTCGGATGTCACATTGTTTGTATTGTATCTAGGGATCAGGGGCCGTAGAGGCCGCTATAAAACTGGTTCCAAGTGCAATTTAGGGGAACAATCACTAGAATTTCAAAACTGTTTTAATTATTCCAACTAGGTGCTTCGTTGTAATGAGGACATTGTAGAGGATCATGAGTCCATCCGGTGCCGATTATTACATTTCCGAAATTGCAATTAGCTGCAGATCTACAGCGCTCGGAGCCGCATCTCCCCAGATGCGCCCAACGGACTCCGGGCAGAAAAAAAGCGCTGCAAAGCCACGCCCACACTCTCATGTCCCTCGGAGCTGTACACGTTACACGCACACCGCGCTATGTCTTTCGGCCCGAAAAGAAACACGCGGCGTCGTGTGCATCATCCGCTAGAACCACGGAGCAAGAATATATAGCAGAGGAAACGCCCATTGCGACCGGCGCTATCGCGCGACCAGATAACGATAACTATGGCGAACTGCGGAGTTTCGCAGCTGCGGTGGCTCCGGTGGCGGTGTCCCTATTCGTACGTCACGTGGGAACAAGGGGCCCTATTCTCGACTGCACAAATTACCGGCAATTCGCCATGTTTTTTTTGCGTAAGCACGACGTAAGCAATCAGTGACGTGCTGCACCTATAGCTATGACGACATGCAGTGTAATTTGACGATTCACTCATAAAGGTTGCAACCAAAGTATCAGATATTGTGCAAGGAAGATATAAAAACACTTGGCATGTGCTATAAAAATTAAGACGGTAGCTGAGGCTGACAACAAAAACACATTTCTGTAGGTCAAAATTGGCGTCAACACCACAAGGCGATCGAGTAACGTTGATCCAAACGCGAGCGAAAAGCGGATGGCGAGCTGAAGAACATCACACAATTTTTTCGGTATCTATTTATTTCTTTCAATCGCTTTTAGTAACATAGCTGGGCTCTGTGCTTCAATGCAAGCTTTGTTGCGTAATCACCTTCCCTGCCGCCACCGCCGCCACGCCAGCGTCAGCTGCTATGTTACAAGTTGATGGCGTGATCACAGAAAAAGACGGCCGCGACCATCGCTTCTATGACACATAAGAGCAGCGAAGCGCTACGCCTGATAACCGCGGAGCCCACCGATGTCGCCGATTCACTCATTCGTCAATCTCGACTTCAATCAGCGCTGTAATGAACCAAAGAGTCACTTTTCTTTGTTATTTTTCTCTTGAGTTTGATCATGTGACCCACCAGCTTACTAGGACGAGTGTGGACAAATGCCATACATTGGGTTCTCTTTGTCATGAAGAGGCTTGTACTGGCCTCTTATGTAGCGGTTACGCCAAACAAATATTTTTTTTATTTTATTGCCAAACATAAAAGAAAAATATTGCACGTTATTTTTATGCTCCATGATCACTGACTTGGAAGCAGTTGAAACTATAATTTGTTTCGTTAGGAAACAGGCTTTTAAACAGCGTGCATGCGAAACTGCGCCTGCTGGAAATTGGCGGACATTTCGCGGCGCCAAAAGCCGGGAAAATTTTTTGCCCTATTTTGCTTGTATTTTGCGACAAGAACAGCCGCCATTTTCAAGCTGTTACGTACAATTACGTCACTGTTACGTAGGCTGGAGTTGCCAATGCATGACGCAATCGTTCCCGCCAACTGTTTAAATTACGTCATGCCTTCTCAGCCAATCACAGAGAAGGCGTGTATTACAGGCATTATTGTTGTATAGCAAAGACAGGCCTACGTTGTCATGTCTAGTGCTTTTAGTCTGGTTTTTTATTGCCGGCCAAGAATTATGCGCTTTCAGCAAAGACAAATAAGGCAAACTTTAGAACTGGTGCCCGTAAACGTCATAAAACGTCCAAATGACGACCGCACGCACAACCGCTTTGTCAACCGGAAGCACGTGACCAAAATTGAAAGCCAATCAAAAAAGACTTCCGGCAAATTGCCGGCAATTTGTGCAGTCGAGAGTAGAACCCCAATTTTTACTTTTAGTTCCCACGCCGCGTGGGAACAATATTTATTTTTGGTTCGCGTGCCGCGTGTCAACAAAAAATAAAATTTTTCGCACGCCTCCGGGCATTCGCCAGCAGCGCGGCTTGCGCTGTCCTTTTCGAATCACTGTGCTCTCTGCTGGCATACCCCAAGCTTAGAACTGTCAAGCTTCCCTCATAGCTGTTGACTAATTTGTGGTAGTAAGCAGCTCAGTAGTTTGTTACTGTTGCAGCGACATATTGATAAACATGTTAAGTAACATGTTGGGTCCGCGGGCCACGCGGGCACACGTCGGGTTGTTCTTTGTTGAATGCTTGAATTGTTTTGGGAAGTTCAGTGTTGAAGCTGACTCATCTCACTCATGTACTTTTTCTTTTTTGTAATTCCGGTAGGCATTCTGATGTTCCTCCACCGGGAAAAGCTTTACCCCGTGTAGTTTTTCTGTGCTCTCTCATATGTATGAGACTGATGAGCAGTTCTCGGAGCACCACCATGTCCAGCGCTTAAGCGCTGCTTATTGAAATATGCATATTTCTAGAAAAAGACTGCTCGATACTTTATGTGAGTGCAGCAGGCATGTGCACGATATACTGGGGTGAGAAAAAGCAATGGTGTTGTTCGTTTACCATATATATTTTAGAGTGACAAAATGCGTGCCGGAAATTTTTGCAGAACATCATGAACTCTTCAACATTTTAAAGCCACAGTTAGGTAGGATTAAATAGAAGAAACTTTGGAATGTGAAAGATGCATCAAAATTTTGTGGTTTTGGTGTTAGCTTGCTAAATCCACATATGTATTGTGTTGGTAGGAAATAGTTTTAGTAATAGAGGATAGAAAGTGGCAGGTTTTCGCCAAGGATGCACCGCTGTTGTCTCCTTACGTTCCATATGATAGAACCAACTGGAGCTAACGTATTTATGTGCTTTATGCACTGGACCATTCGATTTGTGGATACCTACAGACGGATAGAGGAACTTGTAAACCGGCAGGAAAGGGGGACCCCTCCTGCACCACATTTTAAAGTAACCAGTATTAACGACAGGTACAATAAATGGTATATTGTCTTCAGCAGCAGAGAGCAAACAGGTTTACAGCGTGCGTTTTCTTTTTCGTCTTTGTTGAAATGTTCGAAATTGAGAGGGGAAGGCACGCAATTAAGTTTGGTTTCTCTAGCATTACTACCTAATTTGCGTAACTGCTCTGGCGCCATCTCTCGGTTCGGGCTGCTCCGGGCAAGCTCCCAAGAAAATTCTGGAAAACGTCAGAAAAAGAGTGTGTGTACCTTTACGTGTCCTTAAACATCAGTTTAACCCATCAAGAACGCTCGGTTATCGAAGACCGCGCCGAAATCGGTCGGAAAATAAGGGAATTTGAGAAGAAAACATCCGATGCCAGCTAAACCTGATCGGGGTTTGAAGTGGACAAATTTCATAATTCCGGCCTCAATCATCTCGTTATCAGGACTAAAAGAAGGCTAAAATTGAAGCGAAAAGGAAAATGTAATCGGTTGTGACCTGTGAGGCGGTAAGATCAAGAAAAAGGAATATTCTTACGAGTGGTGCAAATACTGGTTGCCGCCCAAAATGGCAGCACCCTTCCGAGAGCAGTTTGCCAGCAAACCAAATTGGGCGTAACTTTTGAACGGCTGGCTCAATTTTTGTCAAGTTTGTGCCTTATGAACCACAAAATTACGGAGATAGCGCTAGGAAAAAGCGTAGAAACCGCAGAAGTAAGAAAAGCAAGAAAAACACCGGACACCGCATGGTTAAAAACCTGGGCTACAGTGTTGCCAGACCTTCGAAAGAAAATCGCTAAATTTTGCAGAAAAGTCGGTTTTTGCCTCAGATTGCGAGGATCATTTGGTTAGAAGGAGAAAAAAATCTGAGCATAACGGAAGGACAATATATGATGCTGGAGAAATCTGAAGAACACTAGGGGGAAAAAGTGTGCACCACACCAAAGGAAAAGTGGCTACACCCCACACGCCGAGGGACGACTCCAGGGGCGTACAGCCAAGAACAACGCCCGATCATGCAACAGGGACCAAGGGATCAACAGCTCCGTCCAAACCAGGGCAGAGTACATCCCAGAAAGTAAGACTTGAACAACTGAGCAAGGAAAAGAAGAAGAAACAGAAGACGAAGGATGGCACCAAAGAGTACACCCACGGAGGACAGGAGAGACGACGAGACTTCACAAACCAGGAAGGACATTCCCTGGTTTGAAGACGAAGAGGATAAAGGGAAACAGAAGAAGGAAGAGAGACCAAAGGAAGTAGCTACAGAGGACTCTTGGGACGAATCAACAGAAGAGGAACAAGAAGAACAAGGTGACAGAGGAGCGCAGGAACCTTTCAGAAGACAACCAAGAGAGGCCGAAGGTACCGTGACTAACAAAGAAGTTCAGAAAGAGAAAATGGACAAGCAGTCGCCCCTTACGAAACTTTCACGTGCCGACAAGGCAATCACAGAGGCCCTCGTTCAAATTGCAAGTATGTTTAGGGACAATGAGAAGCTGCAAGAACAGGTAGATGTCATCCTTGCTTCCGAGGAGGAGCTTCTAGAAGGTCTGAAGGAACAACATGTCACAAATGTCTACCTTATCAAAATCAAAAGAGGAAACAAAGAAATTCAGACAAGGCACATGTTCCTCACCTTTGCATCAAGCATCCTTCCAGAATCTGTGGAGGTAGGCTATACCGAGATGAAACTTCGACCCTACATACCTAACCCACGCCGATGCTACAAATCCCAACGCTACGGCCACGGCTCACTGAGCATGCCGGGACAACAGTCATGCACAAAATGTGCCTCCCAAGAACATCCTCCTGAAAACTGTGAAGCCCAAACATACCTTTGTTTGAACTGTGAGGGCAATCACGCAGCGTACTCACGTGTTTGCCCAGCACGGAAAAAAGAAAACGAGATAAGAACACTCAAAGTAACAGAGAAACTGAAATTTCGCGAAGCACAGAGGCGACTCTCACCGGCGCATACGCGATCATACTCCGCTGTGGTGCATCAGGGCTCGGCATCACAGCGTTCTTCGGCGCCTGCTGACGCCACACAGAGTGAGGCTGAAGCAAGGTCCCCCGTGCCCACGGTGGAAGCAGCTAGTGCTGCCCCACCACCCCCAAAGCGACCTTGGGACCTTGCGACCTTGGGACCAAAGCGACAAAGCGACCTTACGAAGCGACCTTGGGGACTGCCGAACCCCTGGTTCGGCAGTCCCCAAGGCCTCATCCTACACAGCGAGGTGGAACTCTTCAACACCCGTGCGCCCTGCACGAACCTCCAGCGTCTCTGAAGAGACAATGGACACAACTGAGGGAGGTTCTCGGCGGTCTACTTCGGAGGGGCGGAAGAACGCCCTAGAAAATTGAAAAAAAATAATGCGAGAACCGTATCACGGGACCAAAAACGTAGTGTACACTCGATAACAAAAAACTAACATGGCATTCATTGTCCACTGGAACTGCAGAGGACTTTTAAATAATTTAAATGATGTCAAAGACATCTTTCCCATACACTCACCTGTGGCCGTTTGTGTTAAAGAAAGAAACTTGGGCCACAAGCACAAAACCATACTAAAAGGATACCAGGTCTTCCGTTGCGACCGAGAGCAGGCGTGCAGGCTCTCAGGGGGTGTTGCAATAATTGCCCAAAGTTTTACCGCAGCACGAGAACAGATACTGAAAACTAAGTTAGAAGCAGTGTCTGCCACATTTTTAGCGTCCAAAACAATTACAGTGTGCTGTGTGTATTTCGAACCAAACATCACAATAACATTGCAAGATTTAGAAGGCTTACTAAACCAATGGCCAGAGCCATTTTGATTAGTTGGCGATTTTAATGCGCACTCTTCTTTTTGGGGAAGCGAAAAACTGATGCAAGAGGCCAGATAATAGAGGAATTTATTTTGTTGAATAACGTATGTGTTCTGATCACTGGCCAACCACATACTGCTCTCCGAGCTCACGAAAGATGAGTTGCAAAGATTTGTCTCTTAGTTCACCCTCAGTTTTTAGCAATGTTAAGGGGAATATCATTAACAATCAATATGGGAGTGATCATCTACCTCTACTCATCAGCAGAAGATCATCAACTACTATCCCAATGAAACCACGCCGGTGAAAACTTCAGTCTGCCGAGTGGGGACTTTTTACGTCCGAAGCAAGTTTAAATGAAGTTTTTTCGGAAGTTCTTTGCATTGATGAACTGAACGAAGAGTTTACATCCTGCATCGTTAATGCTGCACGCAGAGCCATTCCGCAGTCCATGGGACAGATGAAACAAAACCACAAAATATGGTGGACACTGGAGTGTAAACAGGCAAAATAGGAGCAAAATAAAGCATGGGCTGTCTTCATATTTTACACGAATTTACAGGAACATATTTTACAGGAATTTGTGGCACTAAGCAAAAATTACAAAGGCCACACCTCATTTTACACAGACGGTGCCAGAACTTCATGCTATTTCGGGAGTGCAGTAGTGCAAGGGAAATGGGAAAACGTGATCAGGCTACCCCAGTGCGCTTCGGTTTACACAGCAGAATGTTTTGCCATTGCTGTGGCAATAGAAATGATAATGAAGAATAAAATTAAACACAGTAATATATATACAGGCTCTCTCAGCGCAGTCACGACAGTACATTACATTAATGCAGCTCAACCTGTAATAGGAGACATAATACACAATTTAGTAACAGTCACAACAGAAGGACAGGAAATTAAGTTGTACTGGGTCCCTAGCCATGTTGAAATCAAGGGAAATGAGAGAGCCGATGCGTGTGCCACACAGGCGGGTAACGTAACAATAAAGAAGGTACAGATTCCTCACAGCGACTGCATGAAATTTATACGGAGCAAACTGAGAGAAACTTAGCAGCCCTCATGGGATAAGGAAAGCGACAACTCCACCTAGTTAAACCCACGATAGCAGAGTGGGAATCAAGCAGACATGAAGAACGCCTCAAAGAAGTGATTTTATTTCGTCTCCGCATTGAACACACACATCTTAGACATAGCTTTCTTCTTATGAAACAAGACAAACCGAGATGCACAGATTTTAACCAAGAACTTACAGTAAATCACATCTTACTCTCATGTGCGAAATTGGAGGTCTTGAGGAAAACCATTTTAGGCCTCTTCTACAGCGAGTAAATTCCATTTCACGCCAGCCTACTCCTAGGAGAGGATGCTGTTGTTAAAATTTCCTCTGTCTTTAGTTTTTTTAAAAGAAGCTACACTTCTAAACAAGCTATAACGAGATAAAGCAATTGGTTATTATCCACAAAAACTACCAAACCTTTTGTTTGGCGCACGATAGCCTCCGTTGCTTAAGTGCCATAAAACACAACACAACACACAAACATCTTCTGGCTTCGTCTCTGGAAAACGAAAAAGCAGTACGTCGCCAGTAGTGAGGCATTCCAGTACAACAAGCATCCCACGGTTCCTTCTTTAATGTCCTTTGCATCCGGTTCATACGCCAAAGTCACTGTTTGAAGAAACAAGGAGTGGCTTGAATCGTGCAGTGAAGTCGGTAGCAGGAAATTGCTGGATAATTACCTGCGACGATTAGCAGGTGAGATATGTGGAAATGACTGTACTTCCATTTTCTACAGCCTCGGTGGTCGCACACGCTTCGCGGCACTTCGTTATACTGCGCCATTGTTGACCCCGTGTAGTAATAAGTGATCCCGGACAGCAATCCACAGCAGATGTCACTGAAGAGCTCCTTCGTCTCTGTGGATCACACTACCGACACAGCACACAATATCATCCGCAAACGAATGGCTTTACTAAGCGAACAAGTCGTGCACTGATAAAAAAATTGGCCATGTACGCATCCTGGAACCACAAAAACTGGGACGCTGTATTACCTTTCATTACTCAACGCTCTACACTACCGCTAAGCACGAGATGACGGGATACGCACCTTCTTCTCTACATGCGACTAACAAGAAGTTTTCTTCGACACTATCCTGCTGTTTTCTCAACACTAAGGTGATTCCAAAGCGCAGACCCTCTGTCGTGCTGAAGAGACTCTCCGACTTAGCCGACCACTGACCTTGACGTAGCAAGGGTAAGACAAAGGCACCATATGAACCACGACAAGCAGCAGCTTCGTAGTTTACGGTTGTCTTTGCTTTCTCGGGACGCAGATACGGAAACATCGTTCGGATCGGAAGTTTTTATCAGCTTACGCCGGCCCTTTTTGTAGTTGTGTGGAGGTTGGGTGACCTGAATTGTGAAATCGCTAGAGTAAGGTTGCAAGACAGCGGATCCCGCAAGACTCCAGATTTTCACGTCGCCGCCATGAAGCCTGGCCACCCAAGACAACTTCAGCTCGCTCAGTGAGCTTCGTCTCGCCCCGAGGATGTGTTACAGAACAGTTTCCACCAAGGATGTCGGCCCAATAAAGAACAACCAATAACGCAAAGGGATTGTAAAAGGACTGACCAAGTGCACTGCGGTTTGGCAGAAGAGGAGGCTGCATCTCGTCGCTGTAAATGAAGCGATTCCATCACTCAAGGTCGTAGAAATATGCGTTTTGTGTCCAGGTGGTTTCTGACCTGATACTATTTCCGAGCGTGGACGAGACTTAATTCTGAATGACTTCAGAACGCAAATGGCTCCATATAGCGCGTAATCACATGAGTGTCGTGTGTGGTCAATGAGACTGTGTTGCGCTGCTGTGAGGTGTATTCTTAGTAACCACATAAAAGCGCAGAACCGGTGAGGCTGAGCTCAAGTGACCTAGATAATGGCACCAGCGAGTGGCCTAACTTGAGGGAAAGCCGTTTTAAAAATGACTTTGTGGGTGAGTTTGAGATAGATCCTTCTGCTTTGCACGGGTAAGGAGTTCTGGGCTTTTTGCCCATATCCTCATATGTCCATATGCTACGTGCCCACCCTCTAACTGCGGTATTACTGAAATCATCTATAGGCACCGGTCTAGGAATGACTCCCCTGCTAGAATAAAATTTTAATTTCGTCGAATAGCTCTATATTTTTGCTATATTTAAGTGTTGGCGTGGCAAAACCGTGTGTCATTTTCTCGACCCCGTCATGTGTTTTTGCAAACCCTCCGCTGGATAAAATAAATATACCAATATCTGAAACGCAACCATCATTTAGGTCTATCTGGCCTTTCGTCGCAGTATACCTTATTGCACACCCACCACGAACGTCGAGCGCACCACTGCGCGCGGGAACGTGTACACGGAATTCGCACAACATCCGCCGACGTCTTATTAACAAGCACACCTCGGAGGAGGCTGTACACGGGGCTGCAGAGTGTCGTCATCGGCATCTCGAGGCGCGACCCGCCCCGCAAGCTGCTGCAATGAAAAAGGAAGTAGCACCCAGCCACTGCTGCCACGTTGTTATCAGCTCTTTTGACACATCCGCAGTAATGCGGCAGTGTCCTCGGCGCGATGTGCCTGTTCTGATCGGAGACGTACGGCACTACTTTCATATATTCCCTTCTAAAAAAACAGCCTTACAGAGCTGTACAGAAACTCGTTAAATGGTTGCTCGGTTCCCGAAATATGTCGGCTGCGGTGAATGGGAGCTAGTATGATGTGCAGAGACCGTACTTTAGGCAAATGCCTATTCTGTTCCATGCGCTCCTATCGCGCAATTTGGTATATGAATATTATAGGTTAGGTAAATGGGGCTTCTGTGGTGTTTTTATTGTTCCTATAAAAGTATAATTTGACGTTTGTGCCTGAATGCCCATAATATATGAATGCCTATTTTGAATGCCTTTTTCAATATCCGCGCCTTTATTAACGCCATGCAGCCTCGAGTTCTGTATTCTTGTGCAGTTTGAGATTGCTAGACGCGTTATCTGGCAGAATTGACTGTTCAGGGCCCTAAAGCGTTAAACCTAGGCCTCTACTTCAATACATTCCCCCAAAAATAACCGGTAGCACCGGAAGAATGGGACCTGATTCGCAGTGACAAGAAAAACAAATTTGAATAAAAAAATCTCGAGATCGTGCAAGTTTTGCTATTGTTTCCACAATTTTCACAGTGATTCTTAGACTACGGTCGTGGAGCTCTCCAAACAGATTCCTTTAATCATGAGCCGTTGCTTCCTTGTTTCTAGAAGCATACTAAAATCCAACTCTATTTTCAACGCAGCGGTTGAGCATCCAACACGCCTCCCGTATTAAAGGGACACTGAAGTGATATGTAAACATTGCGGGATTACTAGCGCAAATTGTAGTCCGGAGTCCCCAGGCCATGTTTCGACCACTCTAGGCGCGTTTACGCGATTTTATTTAGTAGAAAACTAATTCGAAAACGCTGTCCTCCTCTCTTTACGCTCGCCCATTTTCTGTGGCGTTTTCGTGTGACGTCAGGAGGGGATGAGCTGGCAATTGGCTGCGCCACGGCTGCGCTACTGCACGGCTCCCCGGCCGACAGAGTCAGTCGGCCCAGCGGTTCGTCCGCCGGCCGCCGGCGGGTCGTCGCAATCAAGGAGGTTAAAAAAAATTGCTTGGTCGCAATTCGTTCGCTTAGTTGAAACGAAGCCAGGACACGTTTGTGAATGGAAGAATGTGCCTTTCTTTACTTCGTTTGTTTGTGCACTGTATCTAGCTCCAAGTCAAGGTCGCTTCACACAAGCGCTGCACATGCGACGCTTCGCTGACTGGTACGCCAGTAGGAAAATATAAGGCCTCTTGAAGGCGGGAGAAGAGTCAGCGAAGTCAATATAGGTACTAAGCAAATAAAATCAACTGATATTTTTACCGTACAGCGTAAAACTAGGGCGCGGGAAGCACTTTTTTGCGCTGGGCGAACAAGCACAGCGGTCAGCAGCACGACTACGCATCTGCGAACGCTTTTCCGTCTACGAAATGCATTGCTAGACGTGAGCTACGTGGAAACTCGGGCGACGCTTACTGCACGATCGCAGTACAACAAATAGTCACTAAGCGCTTGAAATGCCAAACTAAATAAAAGTGTAAACCGGTTGTACAATATATACCCTATTTAGGAACGCTTACGCGTCCCGCTCCGTGGCCTAGCGGTCTGGGGCGCTCGGAATTCACCGCAATATTTTTGCGAAGTCACGAGTTCGAATCCCCGCGGGTACGTGCTTTTTTTTTTGTAATTTAACTTTTTTGATTTTCCGCCGATGTTTTCTATATTGAGTTCACCTTTTTTTGGGCCGCAACGTTCATGGCTACACGAACTAGTTCACAAAACGCGCGCCGGCTGGCACTGGCGCGCTAGCGAGTTCTCGTTGGCGTGCTGTTGCCATAAGCACCCGACTGCTTGCAGGCAGTTGGGCAACAGGCCAGAATGAACAGACCCTTGGCCTGGTGCGAACACGCTTTTTACGATACAGGCATGAGGGAGGCAAGCTCCAAATATGGGGGAAAAGCGCATGACATTGGGCGTTGCGGGTACGCGGAGGACGTTCCATGGCACTGCGTAGGTCTCGTGGACTAAGTCCCCTTCATCGAGGGACGTTAGGTCTCGGCTAGTGAATGCTACGACTACAAGCCGTCCTGGGAGCTGATCTTGTGCATCTTACAGCCGACTAACATGGCAGAAGCGCGGTACGATGATTACTGAGATATTGAGAATGCCCATCCAACAAATCCATTGGTTATGTTTTACAGAACCGAAACCGAAACTTGTGTGATTGCTAACCTTGGGCATCGTCCAATCACGGCGCCCCTCCTCTCAACGTTACAGCCTTAGTTGGTGCGGCCGCCGCAAACCGCGCATGGTAGTTTTTCTTCTTTCGCGCTTTGTAAAATAATTACCGATTTGTCAACCGGGTAAACGATGAAAAGTGTGCTAATTTGAGCCAGTCTACGCAGTGCAAGCAAAAACGGGAGCTTGACAAATTCACTTCAGTCTCCCTTTAAGTAGCCGATGGAGAAACGTCACTGCGCAGTTACATTTCTTTATGCCTTAAAATTCACTCGGCCAATGTGGTCTTAAACACACTTTCTCACTGAGAATATGTTAGGCTGCTAAACATCTTTTGAAAAATGCTGTTCAAGTGTGAGGAAGTGTATCTGACTCTTTTCGGACGATGTAATTGTTGAAGTCCAATGTCATGGTATATGAGAAAATTGCAAGAATTGTACCTAATATTCCTCGTGTAAGAGCGTACCAATTTCTTGATAAATTGTAGTCTCTCTTTCGTTCATTATTTGTGTCTGTTTCAGTTGTTTCGTAATTAAATGGCGTCAGCCAGGCTTAAACTATTCTCGGTACAATTTCAGAACGACAACGGAAGTTGTCACTGCGCCTGATCCCCCCAGCAACAGCTTGTAAATTAATTCAGCAACGAGCAACAAACTGCGTGAGAAAAAGCAGACGAAGTACCGCATAAGCCCGATCTCCTTTCCAAACGCGCGCCCTCGCTGTCATCCGGGGCCGTCGCCTCGGGGAGCGCTATTGCCGTTGTTATTTTTGTGAGCGAGTAAAAGGCTTAACGTTCATCTTAACGCGCAGGAAAAAACAGGGACACAGTAGACAAGGACAAGCGCTACTTCCAACTGCATTTTATTGAATCAAGGGGAAATATATAGCTGCAAAAATACAAGAGATACAAGAAAAGGTTACGATATATACTAGATTAAAATAACGGAATCAGCTTGCCGCTGTCCCACACGTGTCAGCTAGTCATTATCACGCCCGGTCTTTTTTAAGAAAGGCTCCTCCTTATCGGAACAAGGCACCTGATGTGTGCTGACACTCCAAATCACTTAGGTTGCATTTCAGCTGCCTCTGCTATCTCACGCGTGCGCTGATAAGAGTCGTGAAACAATAGAGAGTTTTAGCATAAAGGCTAGCGGAGGCTCACGCTACGGTAGCGGGTTACCGGGACCCGACAGCGCATTTGCGCGCGCGGGGAGGGCGAGGAGGTTGCCCCCTCAGTGGAGAGAGAATGGCGCGGGCATGGCGAAGGCCGGCCGGCGGAACAATCCCCCCACCGGAACGAATTTACCTTCCCAGTCGGGCCCCGCTACCCGCCCGCCGTAGCGTTAGCGGACGGTACCCGGTATGCTAAAACTCTCTAATATCACAGAGTTTTTAAAGTATGGTTCACACTTGGGGCATTCACCGCAGTGAGTCGACAGGTTACCATCCTTTCTTTTGTGTACGTTATTGTGATGCTCACGTAATCTGGAGTTGACGCACCGTGCCGTCTGTCCTACATGTACCCTTCCGCAGGCTAACGGAACACGGTACACAACCCCTCTATCGCATTTCACGTACTTGTTTTGGTGTCCAACGTTACAACCAGTATGTTCTTTTTGTACAGGACATGTATCTCTGCAAAGCCTCTCAAGTTTAATTGGTGCGGACATTACAACGCGAACCCCAGCCCTCTGCCCTATTTTCTTTAGCCGATGTGTGATACCGTGCAAATACGGTGTAACCGCCGTCTTACGGGGCTCGTTGCAGTCATGCTCATTTGTTTCGGCCGCATTTATTACCTGCTTCTCACGCCTGCGGACAGCCTCAACGACTGCCACAATGACGTGTTCAGGATACCCTGACCGTCTCAGCCGAGAGACCTGCGCCTCCACAGCGCTCTGCACGTGATGAACACAGGATTTCTTTAGAGCATTGCTGAAGCACATCGTTGCTACTGAGCGTTTCACTAGTTTGGTGTGTGCAGAGCTAAATGGCAAGAGGGGCTTCTGGCTGCGGGGTGCTTGACTCCAGGAAACCTGGTTGTCCGAAAACATGAGGCTCATGTCCAAGAACTTCAGCGCGTTACCTTCTGGTACTTCGTGAGTTATCTGAAGTGGTTTCAGGCAATCTTCGAAAACTGCCAGTGTTGATCTCATATCATTGTCAAAGCTAGACGCATCCCTACGAACGACAACCAAAAAATCATACACGAACCTGTACACTTTGACGACATTTGTTGACATCAATCTACCCGGCAGTGCCCGGTCGATCAGACCCAGAAAAAGATCGCTCAGCACTGGAGCAACACAAGACCCTATACAGACACCATTTTTTTGTATGAAGGTTCTGCCGTTCCAGGAAACATAGGTGGACTGCAGGTACATCGACAACAGGTCAAGAAACCCTTGCCTTGTTACCCACTTTCATTTTGAAAGGCTATTACACCAAACTCAAAAATGCATTCTTCGACACACTCCAGGACTCGGTCATGTGGCAGGGAGTAATAAAGGTCTTTGATATCTACAGAACACCCATTAAATGTACAGTGGGAGTGCTGTGTCAAGAAGTCACAGACCTCGTCGGAGTTTCTGGTACGAAAGGGATCCCCAACGTCCAGCAGCTGAAGGTGCTTCTGTAGAAACAGACCTACGGCTTTCTGCCAGGTGTACCGTTCTCATACTATCACTCGAAAAGGCATCCCTTCCTTATGTGTCTTCACTGCAAAAAAACATGTCTAGCCCCAGTTTGGTGCATTTTTCAATTTGTTTGGACAGGCCCCTGACAGGTTCATTTTTTAACAAATCTTGCGAGCCTTCGCCTTAAAGGGACACTGAAGTGATATGTAAACATTGCGGGATTACTAGCGCAAATTGTAGTCCGGAGTCCCCAGGCCATGTTTCGACCACTCTGGGCGCGTTTACGCGATCTTGTTTAGTAGAAAAATTAATTCGAAAATGCTGTCCTCCTCTCTTTACGCTCGCCCATTTTCTGTGGCGTTTTCGTGTGACGTCGGGAGGAGCCGAGCTCGCAATTGGCTGCGCTACTGCACGGCTCCCCGGCCTTCAGACAGAGTCAGTCAGCCCAGCGTTTCGTCCGCCGGCCGCCGACGGGTCGTCGCGATTCGTTCGCTCAGTTGAAACGAAGCCAGGACACGTTTGTGAATGAAAGAATGTGCCTTTCTTTACTTGGTTAGTTTGTACACTGTATCTAGCTCCAGTCAAGTGCTTCACACAAGCGCTGCACAAGTCGCACATGCGACGCTTCGCTGACTGGTACGCCAGTAGGAAAATATAAGGCCTCTTGAAGGTGGGAGAAGAGTCAGCGAAGTCAATATAGGTACTAAGGAAATAAAATCAACTGATATTTTTACCGTTCAGCGTAAAACTAGGGTGCGGGAAGCACTTTTTTGCGCTGGGCGAACAAGCGCAGCGGCCAGCAGCACGACTACGCATCTGCGGACGCTTTTCCGTCTAAGAAATGCAATTGCTAGACGTGAGATATTGTGGAAACTTGGGGGATGCTTACTGCACGAGCGGAAAACAACAAATAGTCACCTAAGCTGCTTGGAATGCTAAAACTAAATAAAAGTGTAAATTGGTGATACATTATATACCTTATATTTCCAAAGTCGGCCGCTCTAGACTGTCGGCTCTGTACTCGACCAGAGACAATTGATCACTGCTTTGTAGACTGCAGAGATGCTGTCTTTTTCTGGGACATTCTACAGCGAACGCTCAAAAAAGACATGGATATTACGCCTTACTCTATCCGATTTTTGCCATTCGACTATCCTGGTGAGCCACCTTATGACATGTTCGTGTTGATTGGTTTGTACAGTCTGTGGCGATGCCGCTTATGTGATAGACATGCTGAGCCACCAAGATCAACGAAGTCTTATTTCAGAGAAACTGTGGCATTTGTACATAGTGTGTATAGTTCGCTTGACCAACCACCTGAATGGTTCCCTCTTTTGAACGCTTGTGTGTGTTTGCCTGAATTTTGATGTATATTTGCTTGTCGTAACTTCAGGGTATTCTTTTGTTTGCTTGTATTCCTCGTACTGCAACGTCTGAGCGTATTTTCCCATGTAATAAAAAAAAAAGTCTGTGGCCGAGTGGTTTGGAGCGTTAGGTGTGTTATCGCAAGTGTTTTGCAAGTCACAAGTTCGAATCCCCGCGGGTACGTGCTTTTTTTTTCTATACTGAGTTCAACTTTTTTTTGGCCGCAACGCTCATTGTTTCACGAACTAGTTCACAGAACGCGCGCAGGCTGGCACTGGTGCGCTAGCGAGTTCTCGTTGGCGTGCTGTTGCCATAAGCACCGATTGCTTGCGGGCAGGGGGCACAGGCCAGAATCAACAGACCCTTGGCCTGGTGCGAACACACTTTTACGACACAGGCATGAGTGAGGCAAGCTCCAAATATGGGGGAAAAGCGCATGGCATTTGAGCGTCTGCGGGGACGCGGAGGGCGTTCATGCACTGCGTAGGCCTCGGCTAGTAAATGCTACGATCCCAAGCCGTCCTGGGAGGCTTATCTTATGCATTTTACAGCCGGCAACATGGCAGAAGCGCGGTACAATGATTACTGAGATATTGAGAATGCCCATCCAACAACGCCATCGGTTGTGTTTTACAAAACCGAAACAGAAACCGAAACTTGTTTGATTGCTAACCTTGGGTATCGTCCAATCACGCTGCCCCCTCCTCCCAACGTCACAGCCTTAGTTGGTGCGGCCGCCGCAAAC
This sequence comes from Haemaphysalis longicornis, assembly GCA_013339765.2. Taxonomy (NCBI): domain Eukaryota; kingdom Metazoa; phylum Arthropoda; class Arachnida; order Ixodida; family Ixodidae; genus Haemaphysalis; species Haemaphysalis longicornis. Next base: position 11,399,565 of record CM023453.1, read on the forward strand.
CGCACATGGTAGTTTTTCTTCTTTCGCGCTTTGTAAAATAATTACCGATTTGTCAACCGGATAAACGATGAAAAGTGTGCTAATTTGAGCCAGTCTACGCAGTGCAAGCAAAAACGGGAGCTTGACAAATTCACTTCAGTGTCCCTTTAACAGCTTCCAGCGATACATCAGATCGCGCGAACATTACATCACCAATCGCTGTCATTGCCTTCTCAAAGAACAAGCCATGCGAAAAAACCCCAAACCCACCTTCTTTGTCGGACGGGACGACGCACAAGTTGTGGTGTTTCAGGTACGACACGACGCCTTTAACAGGTACCCGATGACGGACAGGTCCCCGATGCGACAGAACGTCGACGCCTTCCGAGATACACCGGTCCCTCTCACATTCCGATGCCGCACTAGCCACTCTCCGCACTAGGGTAGCAGCTTAGGTCCGGACAACACAGGTTCCACCGCACACTTTGGTCCGAGGCTGAGCGTGCGTCGAACATGGTTAGGTAGCGTAATGTCCTCTGAAGTGTGGATGGCACTGCTTGAGGCCTGTGTCTTCATAGGGCGATTCATGCGGAGTAAGGCGAGAGACGATATCTAGAGGCTTTCCGCAGTCCGGTCGATCTGTTCACAATAGTCACGCCACCGTTTCTTGTTCACGAACGTGGGAACATGCTGGCGGTGCACATTGTTGTAGAGGCAATCCCTGTACAGGCGTTCCTGCCTTTGCCACTCGGGCCGCAGCACCTTGCACATCCGGTTTCCATGGCCGTATGACGGTTGAAACCCTCCAAAAATTGCTAAAACGTTGAGGGGGAGTTGTAAGACGGCAGTTATACCGTATAGCGCCGTAAGACGGCAGTTATACCGTATTTGCACGGTATCGCACATCGGCTAAAGAAAATAGGGCAGAGGGCTGGGGTTCGCGTTGTAATGTCCGCACCAATCAAGCTTGAGAGGCTTTGCAGAGATACATGTCCTGTACAAAAAGAACATACTGGTTGTAACGTTGGACACCAAAACAAGTACGTGAAATGCGATAGAGGGGTTGTGTACCGTGTTCCGTTAGCCTGCGGAAGGGTATATGTAGGGCAGACGGCACGGTGCGTCAACTCCAGGTTACGTGAGCATCAAAATAACGTACACAAAAGAAAGGATGGTAACCTGTCGACTCACTGCGGTGAATGCCCCAAGTGTGAACCTTACTTTAAAAACTCTCTGATATTGTTTCACGGCTCTGATCAGCGCACGCGTGAGATAGTAGGGACAGCTGAAATGCAACTAGGTGATTTGGAGTGTGTCAGCACGACATCAGTAGCCTTGTCCGATAAGGAGGCAGCTTTCTTAAAAAAGAACTGGTCGTGGTAATGACTAGCTGACATGTGTGGGACAGCGGCAAGCGATTCCGTTATTTTAATATGTGTATATTCGTAACCTTTTCTGTATCTCTTGTATTTTTGCTGCTATATATTTCACCTTGATTCAATAAAATTCAGTTGGAAGTAGCGTTTGTCCTTGTCTACTGTGTCCCTGTTTTTTTCTGCGCTTAAGATGAACGTTATGCAATACCAACTAGCCCGAACGCAAGCCCTTCTTCGAGTAAAAGGCGTTTTTACATCAGTATTCCCATCTGTCAAGTATTCTTTTTCATGCCTGTTTTACTATATGCGTCGCTCGAGTAAGCGACAGTGGCCAGTAAAGAAGGATGGAAGCAGTGCGCTGGTTGAATTGTATGTCAATGGATCGCCATTAGTCCAGGAGTTTCATACTGCACGGCTATGCTCAACAGTTGGCGCCTTGGTGGAACCATAAACAATACTTTGGTTTTCCTGTCGTATATACAGGTCTCGTGAGGCTTCGTTGGAAATAATTTACATTTATGTAAACATTTAGGGTGCGTATATTTCCGTCGTTGCAAGCCTAAAACGGGTTTTGCCTGCCCCTTTGTGGCGCCTAAAGGGGCTGTTTTTAATGATACAAGCTCCGGCCTCTCATGATGTGTACCTCTGCAACACGCCTATTCAACGTGAAGAATCACTCAACTTCACGTCCGGCGCCCTCTCCTTCCTCGCACCATCATCGCGGCCTCTGTGCGCTGACTCTGGGAACAAACACTGGCTGTTGATATTCGATTATGGTTATGATGAGGTGCTGATCGCCGATGCCTACATGGACTCCGCCGGAGACCTGATGGGATGGAGTTCGCTGAAGCGGCTACGAAGTTCTTATTCTACAAAGGTGATGAGGTATTGGTGCTGGCTCTCTTGTTTCTTGTTTCTTTAGTCATATTTAATAACTGTATCTTTTGTCTCACAAGATTTCTGTCATTTTGTACAAAGTCTGAAAATATGTTCCTGAAATTTGTTGTTCGCTGTGCGTTAATTTTGCTCTAGTGGCTTTGTATTCCGGAGGAGCAGTTCCGCCCCAGTTTAAGTTTAAGATTTATATTTGGCCTCATTGGAGAAAATAAAATCGACTTGTAAGTCAGCGCTTCGTGCGTCCTCTGCTATCGTCCTGCGTCTTGTCGTTTGCGCTGTGGTTAAACATGCATCATCAACTCGCCCGAGTTTCACGTAGCTCAAGCTTTATTGGAAGCTCGGGCGGCTCGATTACCACATGCAGTGCATCTTGTTCCTTTTGCCGATTCCAATCAGGAGACCTTAGCTGTTCATTGCCGGGTATATTGCTTGCAGAAGCTCGGGCGCACACCGTCGTAGGTTATTGACTCCGCTAGTTGTGTACCAATGCTTTTCGAAAACGAAACTGAATGCATGATAGCAGACGGAATAGTCAGGGAAGCAGCCTTCCTCGCAGTGCATAAATATGTAGTCCGTGTTTTCTAGATAGGAATAGCTCACGACCAGCTTTTCCTTACGTTTATTTCGCGTGCTCCACCACTGAAGAACTGTTTATTTCCGGAAAATATCTATACATCCTTTTCCAATGAGCTGTCGCCGTTCACCCTTTTTGTGACGTCACAAACCGTGGTACACAAAAGCGTACCGGGCGTCGTCCCCTGTTTTCACGTTTCTGGCATTTTCCATCTATTAAACTGCTAATTTCGAGAATCTTGTATTTAGATTCTCGTCACCGTAATCAATCGATAAAGGTCACTTGTTTCCAGCGTTTAGTGTCCCTTTAAGTGGGCTTCCCGTCAACCGACTGCTTTTTGACAGTCTGTATGCTTTATAAGGACACATTTCTGTGGTTCAGACCAATCATGTTTCTAGACGCAGTCATTGCGCTTGTGGTGTAATGAAGGCAGAAAACCTCACCTCTTTCCGTCAAATAGTTTTCAATTACTTTTAAAAAATTGAGACGTCACACAGAAAGTATACTGTGCCTACACTCAAAATTTACAATTTCTCCCAGTCAATAGACTATACAGATAATTTCCAAAATAATCAGAAACGAAACGCGTTGGTCTCTGCGTAATGTCTGTCGTATTTATGCGCTTTTCAGCGTTTTAGTACTAACTCCCCTGTTATTTTGGAGATACCATTAACTTACTCACACAGTTTTCGTTTTATTATTCACCATTACAGCACAGTGATGGGCTGTACCGCATTGGTAAAATCATACCCACCCCCAGCTACAAACCAGTACTGCTTAGTTTGTTTTGTTGGCGGAATTGGGATTAAGGGTTTATCTTTCCCAGTGTATACCTCCCGCGACAGGTGGCAAATGGAGCTTCCTTGTTAACGCAAAAACTAGAAAATCACCAAAATAAAACGAATGTCACGAAATTTCTCATCGGGCTGTTGTAAAAGCACACCTGGATCAAAAGTTTACAGGAGAAGATTTCGGTTTTTAACGCTTATTTCTGTGCTCTCTGGATGCTTAACACTTAATTTGGATTTGTAAGCAAAAACAACACGCTTCGAGGTTTCTTCACCATACGCGTAGCAGGAGCCTCACCACCGTATAGCAGAGAAATTAACGTTCAATATCAATTTAACTTTCTTTATTTACACTCTAAGCAGCAGTGGACTCGGAAATAAAAGCTCTAGCGTGCTTTACAATGTTCCCGAGCCAGACAATTTTCCCGAAATGTTCCTGTCCAAAGTTCCGGACAACGTTCCCGAACTTTGAAAGTCGAAATCGTGTTCCCGGTAAGCTTTTGACCTCGGCTGTACGTACTAATGAAGAAGCTTCCTGTACAGACTTGTTGAAAACGGTTTGTAGTTTGTTTATTCAAACGTAGTCTCACACCATTCGTTTGAAATAACGATCACTGATTTGAAATATGGCATCAGCAGATATTTGCTCATAACCCTTTGTGTGTTTAAATAAAATATACGTGGGTAGCAGAACCGCATAGGTTATCATATACAAGGCTATTCTTCCCTCAAAATGACGTTGGCCGCTTTGATCGCGTTGAGAAAAGTGTACAGCCATCCGTAAGCATGGCGGCGTGTAAGGGCTGTGCGCCTTTGTAAAGCAGGAAACCGACTCACGGAAGAACACCTTTCCGCCCTCTCGCACTTACATCCGCTCTGCTATAAACAGTAGAGGCTATTGCCTCCAACCTCACGTAGTGAGTCGCGCGAATTAGTTTCACAATCACGGAAACAAAGATACGTTTCAGACTCCAAGAATCGACTATTGGCGCGATTGGAGACTTTAAAGCAACGTTCCAACAACGTAGGCACACAGAAAAAAGTAACTTTTATTGTTATCTCAACAAAAACTGCTTTCCATAGCCAGAACTCACTGAGCGCTTCAATAGAGACATGTTCATGTGGCTATACAGGCATAAAGACTCCTTGCACTAAAGACTTTGAAGAATGTCAGAAAAAATTTGCGAAAATAACTGCGCGCTATCATGGCACATGGCAGTAACGCAACAACGAATGTCATCTCAGATATGCGAGCATACCTGGCATAGACCTGCCCGAGCACCTGGTCGCCAAGATGACAATTAGTGATTTACACCGCATCCGCTCCTCGGAACGTGTAAAAATTGTGTTTTTAGTCTTTCTTGGGCTACATAATTCAGAAAGTTTGGTCTGTCTGTCTGTATGTCTGTCTGCCTGTCTGCGACTCGATTCAGACACCCGGCCAAAGTGAAACTAATGCGGCGCAATAGGCTTATAAACTTACTGCCAAATTTAAACGACTAAGTACGGTGTGAGCATTCATACTTGTCAACATTGTTGAACAAGAACTAGACATTACGCAAATATAAGGCAGCAAATCAATACATAGGTGATATTTGCAGAGTTCCTTTATTAAAAAAAATTCATGGATGCTTGCAAGTATTGTGATGCCAAATGAAACACTACATCAACGCCAGAAAAACCGTCTCCTGCTTTCGCCAGCGCTACCTTCTGCGGCATTTAAGAAATCAACTGGCAATAGCAGCGAAAAGTTCCACTAGGTGGGATTCACGTTCCGCTTGGAACGCTCGTAGACTAGGGCAACGTGGTTCTATAAACGTTGTAGTAGGGTGCGTCACTTCACCCGCGTCTCCGCCGTACGGCAGCGCTGACATCGAGACATCTGACTTGGAGCAGTGGAACGAGGTAAATTTGAATTGACTTGAGCAAACCTCTAGCGTGTTATCTTGGGAGGAACGAGACGGGAGAGGAACAACATGAGGGGTGAGAGGGAAAGAGAAGGGAAGCCTTTACTTGGCATGGGCGCCAATCGACTACACTCTTTCGGCGACATTTGCAACGAAATGAGCACATACGCGGCTATCTTTTCTTCGGTTTCGCCAATGATGTAAATTAAACCATTAGTGCGATTCAGCGCCTTTACTTCGCTAATCGTGTTTTTTTCTTCCGAAGACACAATGAGTACTGCAGAGTTGGTTCCTTTACGTTATTTTTTATTTTGTATTTCAAACGTTCTTTTGTGGACAAATTTCGTTCATGTTTCGGTATTGGGTGGAAATGTACAAGATCAATATTTTTGATTTTGTGCGTTCACTTTGGAAAAATTTTATTTTTTATGTTTCCTCTTTCTTTCGTTTTTCAAAATAATGTCGACCAATTATCTCCACTTCAGCTATTCTAATGATCAAACGTGGAACTACCACCGAATCGGCACTTTCGTGGAAATGGAGGGCGTTAAAATGTTTTTCGCCCTTGTCGCTATTTTTTATTTCTTATTTCGAAAGTTCTTTTGCAGGCCCCTTTTGTTTATTCTTCTGTTTTAAGGTAGATGTAATGAATAGATACTTTTTTTTTATTTTGTAGGATCATTTTTATTCAGCTGGTATTGGTTTCTATATTTCCTAATTTTTGGTTTTTCAAAATTCTCTCTGACCAAATAGGCAGCTGTAGTTCAATTCCGTGCAGAGTACACGTAAGCAAACGTAAGAAGTATACGTAGACCATGCGCATGTAGTTAGAAACACGTACGCAAAGCACGCCGCGCGTAGGGTGCCTGGATGCCTGGCTCCATCTACCAAGTGACACATACGCTGCTGTAGCCGCTCGTGAACTCGCGAGCCCATTGCTGTGACGACAAACGTTACTTCGTCAGGCTTAACAGCTGAAAAATCTTTCTTCTATCTTAAAAACCACAAGTTTTTAGAAATTTAAACATTAGGTGAGGGTATAAATGGGCATATTGAAAGCGAAGTCAACAGGTTTGACCACGACGTCACACCGAGGGACTAATTAGTGACGAAGCTGTTTTCGCTGTGAAGAGGGAGGGCAGGACTCCGCCAGGTTGGTTAACCCAACGTACAGAAGCAACATGAACACCGCAACGTAAACATTCGAATCTCACGTGCGGCTTTGAGACTCCCGTAAGGCCTTTGCGTTGTGAGGGTGCGCACTGCTCGCCACCCGTGAAGGTACTACGTACGTGGAGGTTCTACGTAAGTGAAGCAAACACGGTGTTATCTCCATTTGCGCTATTATAACGACTAACGGTGTAACTTCGGCTTTATCGACATTTTCATGGAAACGCAGGGCGTTACACGGTTTTTCGCCTTCTTCGCTACTTTTTTATTTCGTTTTTTTAATGTTCTTTTGCGGGCCTTTTTTTTCATTTATTTTTGGGTTTCGGGTGGAGATGTTAAGATGTGCACTTTTTATTTCGCCAGATTATCTGTCATAATATTTTTCTGATTTACCCTATTTTTAGTTTTCCAAAATTCTCTCCGACCAATCATCTCCATTTTCGCTATTATAAAGATGGGAAAACGGCCAAATAAGCATGTACGTGTTAATGTAGGGCGTTACACGATCCCGGCTGCGGGGATAATGAGTGACTCCCCCCCCCCCCCCCCCTTCCCCACGTAGTATTATTTGCCCCCCTGGCTTTGTAGGGGGGAAAGAAAAGATAGCTGCGTAATAAAATACGGCCCGTGCTGTGCTCTAAGAATCGATTGATTGTAGGGTTTAACGCACCGACGCAACGTAGGCGATGAGGTGCGCCATAGTGGAGGGCTCCGGATTAATTTTGACCAGCTGGGGATCTTTAAAGAGCGCCGAAATCTCGTACACACGGGCGTTTTTGCTTTTCGCCTCCATCAGAAAAGCGACCGCCGCGGGTGGGAATCGAACCCGCGACTTCGTGCTCAGCAGCGCAATGCCTTAGCCACTGAGCGTCCGCGGCGGGTGTGCGTTAAGAATCGTCAGTCGACGTAACCGCGCTTCCTTCGCGTACCGAAACCTTCTACGGTACGTTTTCGTCTCTTACAAGAATCTGCAAGGTCGTAATATTTACAAATGTACATGCTTTGTTTTTCTATATTTGTTCTCGTACGGTTATGCTTGTGTAACCAAACAATTCAAATGCGTTTCTTGTGTTTTGGCGTGTTTACACTCACATGTCATTTTGCCCAAGATTTGTAGCATTTAGAATACCGCAAATTAAACTCGAACTTTTATTAATTAATCGAAAATATATGAGATATAAAATCTGATGAACATTGAATTGTGACTAAAAAATGTCAAAGAAATCAACTCCAAGAACGGGGAATCTTTGATACACTGCAAAAAGCGAGCTCCACGTGTGCCAACTTCGGCGGATTTCACAAACCTATACCAAGACATGTCCCAATATCTGGAATGAAATAGCTACTATGCAGAAGATAATGCCGGATAATGCTACCCTCAGGCCACAATATTCCATTTCATAGGCAGTACAGGACTGAATATACCCAACGTTCTCTACTGTTTCGCTTCCAGTATCAGCGAAATCCTTTTGGTCAACTGCGAAAAAGAAGCCACCGACTGGAACTTCGTTGATACAAGGCAGAGTCTGCTTGCCTGGGTTTGCATCGCTGCCTATCCTGAATATTTTAATTCCTGTGATTTTTTTTATGTAACACTCTTCTAAATATGCACTCGTGCTTATTTTTTGTAAATAACATTCATTCGGTACGTTTATGTTTTATCCGCAGCCGCGGTGTGCAGCCCATCACCGTTCCCAATCGATCCTTTGCGCCGTGCAGGAAAGGCCTCTCCTTTCATCAGCGGTGTAAGAAAATCATATCTGCGGCCTTAAAACATGCTTTAGGCGAACATGCTAACGTAGTGTATAGCGTCGAATAAGGCGATCGCGGAGGCCTTTCTCATTAGGTGAAGCCATGCGGTTCTTCTAGTCTTCCATCACGGATCCACTCTCATCAGACGCCAGACTGAGTGAATGGTATTTGTCTGATGTGAAGCTCTACCTGCAACAAAACAAAACGGAACAGGTTAGAGCACAAGCCTAAAAGGACAGAGGTTGAAATCGAGGCGAAGCTGAAGGGCGTAGCGGTCACCTCTTGCCTATCTCTGGCGAAAGTCAAAGAATAATTTCTCGAGCAGCGTGCAACTCCTCGATTATGTGGAACCCTGTTTACCTCCTTCGCGAAGTACCCGAAAAAGAGCCGGGGCTTCTATACCTGAAGTCTTGCCCGCCGCTGACTACAGCGGTGCAATGTACCCTTCGCTCGCGGGATTTTTATGTCGTTCGTCCGTCACGTGAAGCTCAGCCATTTGCTGATATCTACTTACGCAACGTACACTTGTGCTGATGCATATTTACAACACGCATGTGGACAAGACACACGTGTACACGGATGGATCTTGCAATGCACGTAGCTCCGCTTGCGCGTGCGTTGTGCCTGCATTAGGTGTGGAGCAGATGTTCCGATTGTCTCACAGAACATCCTCGACCACTGCTGAACTCCTCTGCAATTGTCGAGGCTGTCAAGTGTATTGCCACATAGCAGCAAAGTGCTAGGTGGTTTGTCTGCTCAGACTCAAAACCATCACTTCTGCGTCTATCAAACAGTCAGGCCAGAAACGGGTATCGAATATTGGGGTGGCTAATTGGGCGAGTTAGTGTACTTGCATCTTGGGGAACAGCGCGAACTAATTGCGTTAGTCCTGACCTAATATTGGCTCTTACGATTGCTGAACATCTCCAAACAGCCCGTAATAAAGGGCATGTCGTAGATTTCCAATGGGTACCCATAGCAGCGAAATATATGCTGATGTGTGCAGTATGTCAAGGGCGGTGGAACCAGGGTATAATGGGACATTGCTAGTATGGCGGCAGTAATTCCTGCACATGACTAGTGGAGCTGTCGGCCAAAGGATGGGCAAACGCACCAGTAACATCGCGGATGCAGATGTGGATATTTCTTGTCTTAATAGCAGAATGGCCGAGAAGCATCCGATTCACAAAGTGTCCCGATCGTTAAAGTGCACTTAGGAAGTACCAGGCAAATACGCAGAGCTTTCGCCTCTAGTGCCTCGAATTGCCTGACCAACCTCAGGTAACTCGGTGCTGCTCTTGTACAGTGCACCGAGAGCAGGCAGGCTGTAGCAAAGTGGACCATTAAAGAGCGCCTTATGGAGTCGTAGCAGCGAAGCAACCGGGCAACCAGATGCAAGCCTGGAAACATCCATAAGATGTGCATGAACGATTGCACTTTGTCTTCGAGGCAGCGAATAGAATAGGTCCACGACGCAAAAGGAGAAAGCCGTCTACAATAAGAAAACGTTAGAAAATATGGACTACGTGACGGCAAATGCCGCATTGCATGAACCGCGCAAATTTTCCCCCAAGGATGCGTCAACGGCTGTTAAAAAGACAAGCAAGCACACCAGGGTGAAAAACTCGCCTCCAAAGTTGGATTTTCACTATTTTCCTCCACTACCACCGCCTCAGCCTGAGCAAGCACGTGCAGAGCAAGTTACGACTATGCCCAAACGGAGGGTCCCGGTAGGGAACCGCCGAAACCGGCACTTCGCAGGTGATCGAAACAGTCGCGCGATCAAAGCAGGTGCCATGGCTCAATGAATGTGTTCCATTTGGCGGGACTGATACTGGACACCCTCCGCAACTACCTCACTCCTTCTCCTTGCCCAGTGGCTCACGCCATATTTACACTCATTCATTTAGTCTCACCGGCATTCTCTCTGTGGCGGTAACAAGAACGTCTACATGTCCGGTACCTTTACCAAATGAAATTCGTAACAAGGCTACTATCTTTCTCCGCATCCGCCTCTCAGACCTCCTGCAAGTCGTTCGAAGGTACCGTTTCCTAAGTATAGCTACTTCAGAGTCCCGGCTGTCTTCCAAAATTCGCCATTACTCGATTTCCAGTCCGTCACAGGTGCAGACCAAAGCAGGGTTCCACTTTCGGTTCGGAACGACTTCGCCTTCATATCGCACACTGTGCAGGAGGATTCGTCGAATTTGTATGTCGCTACTACGGTACAACAAAAAAATTTACACCATCTTCCCGCGAGGGGAACCATGGGTAGATGCGACGCATCGTGGGGTTCCGTTGCGTTTCCGTTATGTTGTTTCCATTTAGCGTGTCAATTTGTTGTTGTTTCCATTATATTACGTACGGTTGCGCCGACCATCGCGATAGCAGGCTTGTTAGTCTCCATTCAAATCATCGCTGGTCATCGGATGTCATCGGAGCGGCGGAACGAGTGAGCGGAGCGGCGCAATTACCGCGTTTATATGTACGGCGCGTTAACTGTGAGGGGAATGAGAGAGAGCAGCGCATGCGCATGTGTTGGATGTTTAACCGAGCGCTAACGCGCGCTGACGCACAGCTGGCACGGCGACGGGAGCCAGCGCAAACGCGCAGATGACGCTGCGGTGAGAGCGGCGTTAGCGCGCAGCTGGCGCGGCGAGGAGAATGGGGGAGGGATGCGGACTACGGACGACTGGAAGACGGCGGAGGGACTTGGCGAGTTAAAGAGATGCGTCGCATCTAAAATATACGTCCACTGTTATCGCAACTTACGTGTCACCCCACGCCAGGTTTCACGCCAAACGGCTTAGTACCGTGCTCACGACTACCCAGCCGCCACACGTGGTAACAGGCGACTTTAATGTTCATCACCCTGCTTGGCGAACGAACAAATTTGCCGTGAGTGGTCGTCGCCTACTAGATATGGCCAGTCATTCAGGACTGGTGGTAATCTACACTGGATATCCACAATCTACCGTGGCACGATGGGCAGTGCATTGGACATCACAATGGTGTCTTCCCCGTTGAAGAACTCTGTAATCTGAACCTCCGAAATCGAACCTTTGTAAGCGACCATGTGCCAACCTATTTTATTCGTATCGAGGGTCTCCGCGAGTGATCATTGCAATCGTATATTGGAATGGCTACGAGCTTCATTTAGAGGTTTCCATCGGCAAAATGATAACTCATGAAGAACTTGTTGAGATCATAACAAAACTGCTGCCGCAACAACAGTTTAAGTTCCGCTATTGAATTCACGCTTTGTGGCGGATGCTGAATACGAGCGACTTCGAGCCGTCCGGCGCCGAGCAGAACGCCGTACGGGAAGTACGATATCGCCAGATGATATCCGAGCTGCCGGGCGCACACATAAGTGCGTGCAAAAACACATCGACAGCCTCGGCAAGGAGCAATGGAGGATGTCCTGTTCACGGTTGGACCCACGCACGCCTCTGTCGCGGGTCTGGCGCGTAGTCAGAAGCTGGAGATTGACAGAAGCGTAGGCAGTAGCGTAGTCTGGACCTTGAGAAGTGACATTAAAGTGGCGGAAGCGTATTACAAAGAGATCATTTCCCCTTCCACTACATTGCAGTGTCTTTTTTCGCGATGTTTGGACGGTCTACGTCAAATGCTATGATTTTAGACTGTCCTTTTACCATGCGGGAGCTCCTTAATGGCCTAGCGTATGCCAACGGATCGTCAGTACCATGCTCCGACAAGATTACCACCTACAACACCTTAGCCCATCTAGGTTAGGCGGCCCTTTAGCTGTTACTCTCCATGTACAATTATTTCTGGAGCTCAGGAAGCCTCGTAGCCAGGTGGAGGATCGGGCTTGGGAGAGCAGTTCTCAAACCGTACAAGTCACCAGAGGACCAAATAACACTTTGGAGCTGCATTGGCAAGGTTATGGAGAAGATGGTTTTAGAGTGCCTGGTATAGGACTTTGAAAACAAGGCAGTGTATCCACCACAAATTTCGGGCTTCATGCGGGGAATGAGTAGCATAGATTATGTCCCTGTGGTATCACGGGGCATAACCCAGCATTTGGTGTAACAGAACATTGTCGGAGCTGTCTTTCTAGACATCAAACCTGCCTTTGGCAGCGTCGCTCATGACGGCTGATTGCCGCGAACTGACGGCTGTAGGTATCAGGGGACAGATGTTTACGTGGCTAAGTGACTATCTTGGAGACAGGATGGTATATATGACCACTACTAGCGCACTTACTGCCCGTCAGGCTATACGACAAGGTGTTCGCAAGGAGGTGTCTTTAGACCCACTCTCTTTAACATCTGTCTGGTTGGTGTACCAAAATTATTACTTCCTGGCGTGAATATATCAATGTAGGCTGACGACATCTGTGTCTGGTGCTGGGGAAGAAACAGCCGAAGCATACGAGCAAAGCTGAAACTGGCGATCTGAAAATTGGCACGATACCTAAAAATTGTGATTCGGGTGTCTCGCCTGAAAAATGCGCTAAGATGGAATTTACAAGACGTGACATGTCTCGTTATGCCCTGACTGTAGCAGGCTGCATTATGCCACTATGTGCGACGCCATCGATTCTTGGACATTGTCTTTCACAGGTTAGTGTTGTGGACCTATTCTTTTCGCTGCCTCGAAGACAAACTACAGTCGTTCGGGCATATCTTATAGATGTTTCCAGGCATTGCATTTGGTTGCCCGGTTGCTTCGCTGCTACGACTCCATAAGGCACTCTTTATTGGTCGACTTTGCTACTGCCTACCTGCTCTCAGTGCACTGTAGGAGAGCACTGAGTTACTTGACGTTGGTCAGGCAATTCGAGGCACTACAGGTGCAAGCTTTGCGTATTTTCCTGGTACTTCCTAAGTGTACACTGAACGATCGGGACACTTTGTGAATCGGATGCTTCTCGGCAAGTCTACTGTTAAGCAAGAAAATATCCATATCTGAATCCGCTACGTTACTGATGCGCTTGCCCATCCTTCGGCCGATAGCTCCACTAGTCATGTGCAGGAATTACTGCCGCGAAACCAGCAATGTCTCATTATACCCGGGTTACCGCCTTGGTAGTTTTGTACGTGTTCAACAACAACAACGGTGCCTGGAATCAGCAAAAAATCAGTGATGTCTCCACCGGCCTTGACATACTGCACACATCAGCAAATATTTCGCTGCTATGGGGGCATATGTGTTTATGGGCAAGTGACTCCAGAATCTTCCGCAGTAGGTGTATTGGTACCGTTTTCGGAGCCTCTTTGAGTCAAAATCTCATCCACAAGACATCGGCTACAAATAACAAACTGGCAGCAGTGAGCGCTGCGCTGCGAATTGTGACGAACTGCCCTCCAAAACCGTGGGTAGTCTTTCTGCACTCCCGCTCTGGGCTACAAGCGGTTTTCAAGCGAGAAAGTAATCAAGGCCAGCTCATTCATGAAATCAACATCAGAAAGACAGAGGCATTTCGCACAGAATACACTATTTCGTCGCAGTGATTGCCAGGACACTGGCATGACGGGCCATGTAATATCTGATGGGCTCGCGCGTGAGAGCCATTCCACGAGATCAACAGCGCAACTCCCTTCATCCAAGGAGGACGTCAGCGGAATAGTCACAACTGTCGGATGACGCGTGCGATTTCAGCACTGCCGGAACCCGGACCTGCAGTACGCCCCCTCTACGTTGTCGACCTGCCGTGTACGTTTCGTATACCACTCGGTTTATATATTTATTTATATCAACAGAGTGTGTCATGCACCATCGGACCTCAAAGAGGCCTATCGCGAAAGTTTCTTAACAAAATCAGCCTAATGACATCACCTCTGTGTCTGCTTTGCGGTCTACGAGAGAACACTGAACTTCTGTTCGGTGTTTTGTCACGTCTGTACTCGGCGCGAAAGACGGCGCGAGGCATACTACGGGCGAGAAACCTCAGCATGAATACTTTTAGGCCCCTGAAACAGCAAATACCGTGAGGTGTGAGGTTTTAAAGCTCTTATGCGTATCCGTGGAGACTTTGGACTCTGCTGCAGCTTGTGACTGCTTTTGTCGCTATTTCTTGTATATGTGTGTGCGTGTGTCCACCTGGTAGATTTTTTTTGTTATTTTTCTGATGTGTATTATTCTTGTTAGCATTTCACCCTCGTTACATGTTCACCAACCATCCATCCTAAGTACCAAGCTCAGCATTATGCACGGCTGACCTACTCGTCCTTATTAAAGATATATCTCTCTCTATCTCTCTTTCTCTCTCTCTCTCTGAACACAGTTGACGTCTAGCTGTGGGTATTTGGTTTGCGACGTTAGAGCTCTAATCGTAACGGTGAGCGAAACCTAAATTAGTAGGAGATTGAGGCCCATGGGTATTCGTAGCCCTAACGCTAAGCCTAACGATGTGTAGAACAACGTAACGGTTATTCTACGTCGAGCTCCAAGCGCCGGTTGACGATCTTCATTCTGAAAGTATAGCAGTATGTGAAATTCCGGTTTGTAGGCTAACTGTGCTTTCGCAACGGTGCTGCGAAAACAAATGCGAGCTTTTTTCATTTTTATGAACAAATAAAAAAAAAGCGTTTGTCGGCAAATAAACGCTGAATGGCATAGCAACCTAAAGCAGCAAATAGAAATGCGAGCTTTATTCATTTATTTTCTAACAAATCGAACATCCTCTGCCGCGAAATGTTCCGCCAAAAGATTTGACAAAACTGCGATTGTTCACCTAAAGCATGAAGTTAAAATTCTACAAAGTTCGAAGGTCTTGAAATAAAGGCGCATACTCTCTCTCCTTTGGAATAAAGGCGAACTTCTGATATTGGATAGAAAGTCACCGTGTGTGTACGACAAACACAAAATTTTTGTCACTTCCATCAATAGCACATTTAAGAAAAACGAAAGTACGTCAACACCAAGCACGTTGTTCACATTAAACAAATTTCGTTTCAAGCTCGATAGCTCTCAGCCAAGGCATCCAATTATCGAACACAATCCGGCCTCAGTAACCAGACAGAATACAGGGCATTCGTGCTAGTCATCCAACAAATAAACGGAATTCAAAATTGGCAAAGGTTCGCTTTATGTCCGAGTAGTGAAAAAACATCGGTGTCTTAGCGTAAACGACACCAAACTTGGGGTTTGAATCTCAAATGCGGGTAACAATACATCTTTTTCGGGCTGCCCGTGTAGACACGAGGTATTCAATTTGGGTCTTAATATGGTATCCCAAACTCTGATCTCTGCAATACGGACACGTATTGTACTTAGCGTACAATCGTGAGCAGACTGGTTTAGTGATGGTGGTGGAAGCAAGATCGGGGGAATCATCCTATAAGCAGGTCTGCGGCCAGGCTGGTACAGCGATATTTTTAGCGACAGTTATTTGCATTGTGTAATACAGAATGAATATTTCGTCACAAAATTGCGGAGTGGCAATAGTAACAGCAAAAAAAAAAGGCAATCGGTCACGAACGCTTCCACTTCTAACGTCGCTTGGGAGGTCGGTAACATTGAAACTTGAAACGTATTGGAAATCTTGTATCTGTTGATACATTGTTTATTTTAAATTCACTGATCTGGTGTATAACTTTGAGAAAAAGCAAGGATTGAGGATTTGATTTTTTGTTTTATAATTTTTTTGGTTCACAGAATTGGTTTAACAGAATTCGTTTACCTGACTTCGGTAATGTCTAACGAATGTGTCCTGAGGCATACCAGCACTTGTAAAAAGAAATCAAGCTGTAATTGGGCAGCTGACTGCCAGCATGCGCCGACTGATGTCGCAAGCTGTCTCTGATGCCCCTTTCGGCATTTACTGCTAGGCGAAGTAGATTGCGCCGGCACACAACAGCGCCGGAGGCAGTCACACATCGAACAACGGTAAGTAATGTCGCATACATGATTTTGTTTCTTCAACCGGAAAGAACGTGACAAAAGTTTGTAAAATCGAACCCTTCAAACGAGCAATCATGGTTGGGACGTTCTTTTTTACGAATACAGTGATCCCTCTGTTGGAAACAGAATCTAACCAAGGCCTGCTCAATGAGCAAACCACATGCCAACAAGAAGGGTTGTACTACGTGAGACAGGTACTGTTGGCCACAGCCTACCACATTACAGAAAAATTTGATTCATACCGATTTTTTTAGTCCTAACCGACGTTTACGGCCGTAATCATATAATTAGAATCTATGGCGACCGAACTGTGGGCCGGATTCGGAAAGTTGTTGTCCATCGACACCATTGTTTGCTTATAGGGCCGCATGTAGCGTAGGTAAAAAACTTTGTAACTAGCTATTAGGTGCCCTTTTTGTGCGCATAGAAGAGACGTTCCGCAAGTAAATCGAAAACTGGTTGAAGAAACATGTGGGCATACTAATGTCACGTAAACGTGGCAAGGCACCTGGAAATATAAACTTTAGTTTATACGACCGCTACCAAATAGTCTTGAGGTCATGCTGCGATAGCGACTGACTCAGCCAACCGAGCTTTGGCAAGCAATGCGATGTAGCGAGTTGAATGCGAGCCCTGCGCGCCAGTTTGCTCAGCACAAGCTCACCACTCGTCTTTGCTGCTGTTAACACCGCGGGCAAGTACTAAAAAAGGCGGTAATCACATGTCAGGGACGCATTCCAAGGAGGGAGCATATTACGCCTTTCCGAAGGACGGGGGTGGCACCTTATGATATAGTGAATGCGAAGAAAGTACAAATGTTTACCTGGCAACCGTCTGCTTTAATTATTGCCATCATCATTTTCCCTTTGCACCTTTTTGCCGCTGTTACTATACTAAGAGTCTTGGCCAATGGCCTTATTGACAAGACTCACATCTGGGATTCAGCTTACGTAGCTGTAAACTTGAACCTTAGAACATTCGAGCAACGCCATTGCGTGTCATTATGTGGTACAGTTGACGAGGTTAGGCCTAAATCGTAAGGTTATAGCTAGCCTCAGGCTGGCGCAGACCCCGTTCCCATTGCCCGGGCATTATCCGTCGGGGGCACCGTCATATCATATGGTAGATTTGAGAGGATGAAGCATTATGACGTTTATAATGTCAGGTCGGCACATGCCTATTGCGGTTCTGATCGCCAAGGAACCATGACTATTTAGGGACAGCGTACTTTGCTGCTCACTTCTAGCTGCCACTCCGTAATAAGCATGCCCAAATTACCCGCCAGTTACTCATTCAGGCCTCGGTACATGTTTCCAGCAGCCGTTATGAAATCCAAGGGCGTAATGTGTTCATTCCGTCCTGTTTTAGTCGGATAGAAGCGACGGTCATTGGTGTGTATGGAAGTTTCCCTGGCCCTAGGTTCAATTCCTATCCAAACCCAAATTGATCCAGTTTCGTTTCTAACATCTTCACTTCACTTTCATTATCTGTTCACTTTCCCTCATTGTGCCCGCAATCTCTCCAATTTAGCTATACGTTACAAGAAATGCTGCTCCCTCCTAAACATTCTTTTAAAGCAGGCCAAAAAACGTTATTTTGAGATTGAATTTGCTAAACACGAAAATAACCCCAAAAAACAATGGAATCTGTTTAACACCTTTCTTAACACGACTACAGTTAATGTCCTCAATACGAAAAATTACCCACAGTGGAATAAACCTAAATCAGCCCACTGACATTGCCGAAGCTTTTTGCGATTATTTTTCTTCTGTCTATAACAATACCCCCTCAGTCTGTGAATGCGCAACTTGGTATGCGCCGTGCTAGCCAATCTTTCTTTTTATTCCCTGTTACGCCAGAAGAAGTGCTGTCTACGCTTGGTGCACTCAAAAAGAGGAGCCCAGGCCTAGATAACATTTCTATTCGCCATTTCAAGTTAGTTGCCGATTTAATTGGAAATACACTCAGCCATATAATAAATCTTGTATTTAGATCTTGAACTTTTCCATCATCTCAAAGAAAGCGAAAGTGATACCCATTTTCAAAAAAGGCGATCGATTATTAATATCTAATTACAGCCCCATTTGCATTCTCTCTTGTCTAAGTAAACTTATTGAACAGCTATTTTCCAAACGTCTAAACAGCTACCTCACTAAGTTTATATACTTCACCCCTGTAAATTCGGTTTCCGGTCTGGACGTTCCACTAACCTAGCTTTACTTTCGTTAACTGACTATATTAAGAAATCAATTGACTCTGGAAATTTTGTGGGTTCAGTTTTTTAGACTTTACTAAAGCCTTTGATACCATTATTCACCAAATCTTGTTTAATAAATTAGAAGCTTATGGCATAACCAGGACCTGCATTATTATTTTTGAAAAGTTACTTACTAAACAGACAATACACTGTATATGTTGCTGATGCTTTCTCTGATACAAGAACTTTTAATCAAGCTGTACCCAAGGATCAATCTTAGGTCCTTTACTTTTTCTTTTATATATTGAATGACCTTCCCGATTGCGTTAATTCCTCTCAACTGTGTCTTGTATGCGGACGATACAACCATATCAGTTATCTATTAAATCAATAATTTCCTCACCTCTAACTTGAATGCAGTGCTTAACAATGTTGTAAACTGGTGTCATGACAATTACCTAATTATTAACCCGGAAAAAACTAAATGTATGGTGTTCAGGTCATGTCAGGAAACTATCAGTATTTTTCCGGAAATAAAACTTGGGCCTCATTAAATTGCGCCATGTGACCGAGTTACATACCTTGGCATTCATCTTGACCCTAACCTTACATATAAATATCACTTTTCCAATCTCAAGCAAAAAACCACGTCTGGCATTCGAACTTTAATCAAGGCTCGCCGCTTTTTCGCTCATCATGCTTTGCTGTCTTTATATTTGCTTTGTTCACAGTCACTTCCATTATGGCATTATTTTATGGGCAACGCTTGCTTTTCTCACATTTCATCGGTTCAACACATTCAAAATCAATGTATTTGCATTATAACGTTTAGTTAATGTCGTTCCTCTGCGTCAGGTCTACTACGTCAGAATAACATACTATCAATTAATGCAGTATTTCATTACAACTTGGGAATATTTTTTTACAAATTATTGCGCTGTTACCATTCACATCAGTTCATTGATCTTGTTAGTTTAAAAGCAAAAGCTTCACTAGATTTTCAAGTAATAATAATTTCTTATTACCAACTGTTCGCACTAATTACGGATAGAAAACCTCTTGTTTCGCAGCTGTCAAATTGTGGAAAAATTTCCTGTCGCGGTCAAATCATCGTCATTCATTACGTGCTTTGAAAAATCTTACAGAGTTCCTTTTGATTTAATTATGATCATGTTTTGTTCGTATTTATGATGGTTGTTCTCTATTTGTCTTATGCTTTTATTTCTCTTGTGTTATCTTGAAATTGTTTGTATAACTTTGGTATTATTTTAGGCTTACTTTTGAGTGTGTGTACATTATAGATTTACTTCACTTGTCTTTTACACTGCTTTGATTATATGATGAGTTCTCACGTCCATTTGCTGCTTTTACGAATTTGTTTATGCATTCATAATCGAGGGTCCCCTTACAGTCTGTTGACTCTTGGACCCTCGTCTGTATAAACATGTTTGTACTGTTTTTTTATGAAATAAACTCCCCCCCCTTATTACGATGCCAGATTTTCTCCTTCTTTCTCATTTGGAATACACAACGGTACTACCTTCTGCCTTAGTGCTGCGGAAGACACACCTTACAAAAATTGGATTGTGAAGTCCCAAGATAACTACAAAACGCATTTCTCAACATGTTACAGAATGCATCACTCTCGCCCAAATTCCAAAGCAACATGATCATCCATAACAAGACACCACGTGAGTATACAATGTATACGGAAGAAACCGGTGCCATTAGGTACCCAGCGAGACGCAGCTGTATACACGAATCGGTCAGTCCACGGTATCAGAGCCGGTTAAAAACAAGCAGTTAACCACAAGGAATTAAACTCTGCGGCCACACCGACAACGGACATCGGCACTGCCGAAGCAGCAGCCATTGCCCTTGCAACCACCACGGGCAAAGTACACCTCACCTTCATATCATACCATCGGACTAGGTGTCGTAACTTCCATATTGAACGCCTTTTAAGAACGACTGCGAAAATCCTATTTTCCACACCTCCCCTCCCGGGCATTCTCATCATCTGGACATTGGCTCATTTACCTCTGCACCTGCCCGGGCTCATGCACATCAGGCGTCTCTTTCTGGAGGAACCCAGTAGTTAAATGAGCCCAACGCACGAAATCATCCCCGGAAAATACTATAAAATGCTGGCTTATTTCCGGTTGCATCGAAGAGTCTTTACCGCGACATCTGAAGATTTCGAGCGAAGACTTGGTCATCTGCTTATAGCTTTCGACATTACCACATGGTACATTACTACACTTCATACATCCGACTCTGGACACATAGAACTGTTAACTCTGGCGAAAGTTGTGCACATCTCTACCACATGGTGTGGCGGTGCCGACACACACCAACCTTTGCCAGAAATCCCAAACCCTCAACTGAGCAGTGGGATGGTCGGATAGCCGGCAAAAACTCCGATCACCCACATCTGGTTGACCAAGAGAACCGGGTCCCTCAGACCAAGGGTTCGTGGACTAAAGAGGCCCCCACCTGATAGTGGTCGACTAAACAAGTTTGTCTGCTCCAATAAACATTTATTCCTCCTCCTCCCATTTGTGCGATGATGCTCCAACGTTATGAACCAGAAGAGGCGGACCTAAAAAACACACACAATGTTATTCTGGAACAATTCATAAAAGGTATCGTTACACCTAGCACCGCAGCAATTCAACCTATCACCGCAGGATTTGATAGCCTTGCCTGGGCATGGAACCCACTCAGGCCTCGGGAGCACAGCGAATGGCTTGACTCGAGTGGTCGCACACGACGCGAGGCGGAAGAGACACTGCGTGCATTCTGTCTCTATCCCGACGGACTGTATCACTCGCTATGGACCACATTGCTCCCCCTCGCGGTGCGTTAACCCTTCTCCCACCCCAAAAACGTTCCACCGCACGGCGTAAACCCACAACAACGTAAAATTAAACGTTCTAAACGTATTTGAATGCGTCTTTTAGAAGAGCAGTCAAGTAGGCTAGTGAGGTTAGAGCATTAAATGATCCGTTCGTTCAGCTTTAAGGCCTCTCTCTGTCCGGCTCAATTTCCCTCACCTTCGACAGACTCTGGTGATAAGGCATTGTCACCCGAATTGAGAGGTCATAGTTCCTCATCCCAAAAGGTGAAGAGGAGAGATTTCGACGAAGAGCTGGATATCTGTCTTTGGGTGCGGGTTTGAAGACGTGCATCAAGGTGTCAGAAAAAAATGGCTGTGGCTGAATTTATTTATGCCTGGGTGTGTGTATCGAGAGGGGCGGTTAATGATATTGTTTAGCTAGGTTCTCCGTACGGTTACATCATTATCAGTTAGCTTCGTACGTCTGAGTGTTTAGGTTCGGTTGTTACCTCTCGTTAAGTCACTGTTCTATACACCTAGCACGTTCTTCCGTCCCCTGCAGCTCATTGCCTGCTCCTTGGCTTCATCCGTCGTTGATCCGCGGCCTTGGCACGGCATGCTGTTCTAGAGGACGAACATACGCATCTAAATCTACTCGCTTGGCCACTTCGTACTTACGACCGTTCTGGAGGAGTGCGGCTCGTTCTTCCTCCGTCTCTCCGACTCACTTTCCACATCTGACGACGAATCCCACAGAGCCGCTCCTTCTATATATAGGATACAACGCCGGTTACTCTGTTGTTGCAACGTGGTTTCACCGGCTCTTCCTCTGACGTCATGCCAGATGGCGTGGCGAGCGGCGCTGCGAGCTGTGGCAGTTGCTAAGCTACCGTGCAGCTCGCGGTGCAGCCACCGGCCACAGCGAAACGGCGAGAATACGGCCATTGTAGCTTTCGCTACAAGAAAGGAGCGCACCGATTGGCTACGACACCTTCCATAACCCGCAGACACACGGCGGTATGGGGACAAGCTCTGAACGCCGAAAATTGACTTCCATTTGGCTACGACGCGTAGCACATGCCAGTCAACATGCTACTGTACAACGTCTGTAAAGTAACCTGCACAAATTAGTCGCAGAGCTCGAAAGCATACACCGTAGAAAACATTAAAAAACGTTGCTTAGCGCGGAAAAACAAGAACCACTCAGCAGTGTTCAACTCGAAATTAAAGCTTTCACAGTGAGAACTCATAGAAGGGCTTAGAGGTAATCAGAGTTTTGAAGCGGAGCTTTATGGGGCTAAGGAAACAGCATTTTTCATGTTCCCGAGCGAACACGCCTGCCAGCAAAGCCATTTTAAGCAAGAAAGGCCTGCTGGCAATGCCAGGATTAGCAAGAATTCTCTGCAAAAACGGCTCCAACTCTCGTTTTACGGAATCTCTACCAGGAACAATTATATTACAAATGGCCGCTAAAACGAATCTGCGATTACGCTGAGATTTGTTTTCCTTCCTAATATTTCATAATACACGACTTCGCATCATTGCTTAAAACTCCTTGTCACTTTTGTTTCGTGCCCTAAGCAGCTTCACAGGTGATCTGCCTACAGAGACTCCTAGGGCTCATTGATTTTTGGGCCCTTGAAATTCTTATTTTCTGTTTCTGTAACACTTGTATTATGCACTTCCCGTTGATTGTTCAAACGACTGATTTTGTGTGCTTTCACTTAGTAGTGGTAGTTCGCCGTGACTGAGGGACGACCTGCAAAGTTCGGAAAACAGTTTTCGAAAAACGGCGATCATCCTTCTCGAGCTGACATCTCTCGGTGAAATCGCCGGGGACATTGATCACACGGCTGGAAAAAATGCGCCCTTCAAAATTATCTGCCTTCAAATGTGTCTAGTGGTCGAAACTAATCTGTTATATTCCAGTATTTGGCGTCTTCATACCAGTTGTAATTTCCGTGAGTAAACCCCAACTGAAACAATGCCGGTATTGTTTTTGATTGAGAATGAAAGTGATATCCATGATGTGGTAAGACTAGAGCCACTCACCAATTCATTCGGAATAAATATTGCTCATAGGTAGGATATGCCAACTATCAAAGGCGCTCATGAGCAATTCCGCTCTGTGAATGTGGATTCCCAGCGATGCTGTTAAATATGCGACACAGAAGTGACACAGGGTGGTAAACACAGGTACAAACTTATTTACTGTGAACAACTAGTCCTAACAAGTAAATAAAACTTTCAGTAATAACTAATTCTCCTTGGCCATTTGCTGTGTATTTTTGGGGGTGGGATGTTCCAATAAAACAAGAAGTGTTGCAGCGGTTTTCTGTAACCGTTCTCCTTTTGGAGATGCTCGTGTTATTGACAGCCTACGAGAATTCTGCAACGTTTGCTTCACTTTATCTGCTGTTTCCACCGACAGCGATGATACTTTTCCCAGCCACCAAACACGCCCACACACCGATGCCCATGCCCACCGCTGCGTCTTGGCAGCTGTCACTATGCCGGGCAACGACGTTGCAGCCCCAAGTTTCGAAATACCCCGAGTACACGTACGGGCCGCCACTCTGACACACGATAGGACGTTGCAGCAGGACTCATACATTCCACACAGAATACTACGCCGGATTGCAGACAAAATGAGAAGTTATTCGTGACACATTTCGCCCACTGGCATACAGCTGACATATCGCGAAGTGCATTGGATGTAGAAAATAACAGGTTGCACTAGAATTTTCTAAATTATTTTTCGAGCAATAAGTTCTATGACGGAAGATTGGGTGAGCTGGTATATAAGTAAAGGTAAACTAGCGTGAAACAACGACACACTTGAAGAAGATAGCGAGCATACACAGAGCTTAAATCAGCACTAAAACATTCAGTGGAAACACACGCACCCAGTGAAATAAAACGAAAGAAAACAAAAAATAGCGGCCACGGAATATTTCAAAAACCGTGAATCCTGGGAGGAAGTTCACAACGGTTGTTTGCATTGTTCTGCGCTGTGTCTGTTTTTTACCTTCTTCATGTCTATTGTCGTTTCGCGCTGGACTTCCATTATAAATTTCTATAAGCCTGGTGTTGTTTGGCTAAACCTCAAGTGGGCTAATCAGTTTCCTTCAAAGGCAATTAAAATAAATGTACCAAAAACGTTCATAGGATCTGGTTAATGATGGCTGCACGCCAACTTTGCAAATGCCCTGCAGAAAAAGAGCATCTAAAGAACGTGGATTGCTTTAACTGCATTGTGTTGTTAAACAAAGGGGCTCAGCGAACTATCCATAGTAACAGAATTTCATGTTTATCCTCGAACTCGCGACCTCGTGCTCAGCAGCGCAACGCCTTAGCCACTGAGCCACCGGGGCGGGTATATATATACAGAAATAAGGAAAGGAAATCAAGAAAGCCAAGGAAACCAAGGGGAAAATGTGGTAGGCGATATATATTTTTTGAAAGAAAGAAAAAAAGAAAGTGGAGAAAAAATTCCCGCCGGGTGGGACCCGAACCCACGACCAACAGAAAACGCGTCTGCTGCGATGACCACGATGCTATCGGCGGGGCTATTTTTCCCTCCACTTTCTTGGGTATTTATCTCAAGGCAAGTTTTACGCGGCAGAACAATCGTACTTACGCAATTCACGATGCAACGGCACTATTTCCGAAGCATGATCTGCTGGCACTGCATGAGTAGCGTACAATCAGCCTCCTGAAACGCCTGTGCTAGTGCAATACGCCGCGGACTACAATACCACGTCACTCTGCTGACGAGTGAGCCCATGAACTCCTTCTCCATGATCGACACCACGATGTGTTACTTCACAGAATAAGCTGCGGAACTGCGCTCCCTCTCCCTAAACGGTACCTGACAAGCGGGGGTACCATTGTCAGCAGCTGTATGTGTAGTGACGAATATTCGTGCGTGTTCACCTTCATTTGCTGATGGGTTGCCTGTAATCGTATTCAGTACTCTTAACACTTCCTTGTGACCAGACGTTAGCATCAATAGATATTGCTCTTTGCCAGTTTCTAACGCTACAAGGCTCTCTGCCGCTACCGCTACAGATTACCAACTAGCCAGAACCCTTACTCTTTTAGCCAATCTCTTTCTTGTCGAAGGCAACAGCAATCACACGAGCGTTCCGATATTTTTTGTTTGTGGATTGACGTAGGTCGAGCAAGACCACGTCCACTGTTGGCCCGCAGGCTACGTTTTAGCTCCAGTTACTTGTATAAGTATACGCTGTAAAAAATATATATGTAACTTCGCTGTATGGTTTCGAGCTGTGCGTTCATGATGATTACAGCCATGAAACCTATAATTTAAATACAGCTGCTTATTCAATTTGCTACGCTGATATAAATGGTGTTAATAAAGGTGATATCGATAAAAACTTTGCGCATGGAAACTGTGTATCCAAGGCACAACGTGATTCATGCCACAGGTACAACTTCTTGACAACTTCTGGTCCATCGTTGCCGCTGTAAAACACAAACGCCATCGCGATTGCGCTTTTCATTCTGCATAAAATATTTAGGATCCATTAAGTAACGTTTTTTTTAGCACAAGCTGTGATGCACGTACTTTAACACCGTTAAACTTTGTATGATTGAATATTCCCGCTCCATTTCTAAAATGGGGACTTCACCTCCCACGATTTTATATGGTTGCTCATCCGATTTTAACAATGGCCAGCCTTACAAGAACAGCTTTTGGTTACATGCTTTCAGATGGTCACAAAGCTGCAAAATAAAATCGACCGATATGCGGCCACGTCAATGCCACCAGAAAACAAGCCCGTTGATGAGGAAGGCTTTCCTGAGAAACACGGTGCTGTCCGGGCGCCTTGGATGCGATGAGCTATTGTGGTGGGGGAATATTCGTGGGCGTTCAGTAATCTCACCATTGACTACCAATGAAAGACCACCTTCCTAGCATGATAACTTTTCTGACCTGTGAAACGTGAATGAAAATAAAGCTGAACTACTGCTTCTATTGCCAACTATTGTGATTTTATCAAGCGATGAAATGCTTTAAAATCACACTCTTCAAGGCACCAGCTTTAATACTTCGGCTTTCTGCGGGATATTATTTGGAGCAACGACTTCTACTGTTGCCGAATCCCTAATGTTATTGTTATTAGCGGCGTTCGCTCAGTTCTCATTCTTGCCGATCACATGTTGTAGGAAATGCAGGCTCATTAGACTCCTGATGAAGTGGATACCACCCTAAACACATCACTCTTCAGACCTACTGTGAAGTGTTCGCGAGTGGAGAATGCAGCAACTGATACTCCGTGTTCTAAAAGTTGGTTATCAGCGGCGAAATACAGCAGTACCCTGCGGAGCGGCTGCAACCTCTGATCTATCCCTGTGAACTGTTATCTTGGGTACTTGTCTTCGACAAAAATACATCCACTTCACCTAAACCATCCGGAATGTTTTTATAGAGTTCTGGTGTACTAAACGAGTTCTGAAAACGTTTCGTACACATACGGCAGTCCTATGGCTGATTAAAGTATTCGTCAAAATATATCATCATCATCATCCTATCCACGCTCACTGCAGGGAAAAGGCATCTCCCATTAATCGTCAATTATCCCGGTCCTGTGCTAACAGCGACCAATTTATCTCCGCAAACTTTATTATCTCATCTGCCCATCTAACTTTCTGCCGCCCCCTTTAACGCTTGCCTTCTCTAGGGATCCACTCTGTTACCCCTAATGACCATTGGTTATCTTGCCTTCGCATTACATGCCCTGCCTGCGTCCATTTTTTCTCCTTAATTTCTATTAACATGTCCTTAACACGCGTTTGTTCCCTGACCCACTCGTCAAAATAAATCCCACTTACCAAAAATTACGAGGAAACCCACAACCCTGCCCGTCTCTATCATACTTAACGCTATGAGTGTGTTCGTACACGCTAAGTGTAGGAACAATGAATACGGCACATTTTGAACCCCACCACTTGGTCTCCTCTGCCAGAGGACGCGGCGTGCGGGCTAGCTCCAGGTTGCGAATGCCGTTACG
Organism: Haemaphysalis longicornis; assembly: GCA_013339765.2. Lineage (NCBI taxonomy): Eukaryota > Metazoa > Arthropoda > Arachnida > Ixodida > Ixodidae > Haemaphysalis > Haemaphysalis longicornis. The sequence goes on from CM023453.1 coordinate 11,426,954, forward strand.
CAGGAGGCGAAAAACAGAAAACACCGGTGTTAAAAAGATTTCGGTGGTTAACATTATCCCGGAGCCCTGTACTCCCGCGCAACTCAAAGCCAGGGTGTACCTCCGGCGCGTAAAACTCCATAATTTAAATTTTTTTTCCACACCGGCTAGCCCGCCCCGTGTGCACTGGTACACTTGCTCACATCGTCAATGACTGAAACTCCGTTAAGCTATTGCCCCTCGGCTCCGTTGCTCCTTTGCTTACTTTTGTTCTGCGTGCATCTTCGCTTGCTAGCTAGCTAGCTTGCTTGCTTGCCCTTCTTGTTTCCTTTCAAGAATTCCTCATTTTTACTGGTAATACGTACTTTGCTCTCTGTCGCTCTCAGCTGCATGTCTACATTTTCTTCATGGTAATCGGTTGTTTCTGCAAGTGCTTCAATGGACAAATGCCTTCAATATGCCTTTTCAGGCACCTAGAGGCCATGCATCTAGGCGATTTCTTGATGCTGCCATACGCAAAGCCCAGCGACATGCGAGATCAGGCTCTGTTTCGCTCTATTTTTGCCCGTGGTATAAAAAAATTCGCGCGTTCTTTTTTGCAGTTGCAATTAGTTGAAAGCTGAGGCAATAACTTGGTTTTTACATTTCACGCGTTTCCTGTAATGATAGTGCTACGACCCTTACCACGCTCCTTAGCTACGCCTAGTAAACAACAGCTAGCGCCTCAATAAGGACTCCTGGGTCACCTGAATGGCCGTACAATGAACAAGAAATATCTTCACGGAATTTATTATAGTATCGCCAATATGCACTCAGCTGGCACTCGATAGGCGTGGCTGGAAATCTTTGGGAGAGGCTTTCGTCCTGCAGTGGACACAAACAGCCTTATGATGATGATGACGATAATGATCGCCACCATCATTTGCACGATCATAAGAAGGAATTGTGATAACATATGTTCGCATCGTTACATTTTGATGACATTCAGCACATTATGACGACAATGCAGCTTTTCTGTAATTATATGCGGCTTCAAATTATGCCGGAGCCCGAGGCGATCGCAAACTGAGCCCAGACATACATGCGGCTTCTTGAGAAAGTACTTATACAATGCCCTATTTGCACTTACAAAATAATCTGCCACATGCTACTAAATTGTTCTACGTTCCCTTACACGTGAGCATGCTAGCCACGGTTCCTTAGTGAAGCGCACAACTGCTACCATTTAACAGACGCGGTACTCCGAGTTGTATACCAACAACGGTGGCTTCCTGCCTCACTATAGACCGGTCTACTACACGGTGGTAGACAAAGCCGGGAAAATTTATGGCGGGAAGTCATAGCTAAGTTTCATTGACACTGAAAACTCCGGGTATTGGAGCCCCCTATCACATTGCCTGCTATTGCCTCCTATCACAGTGCCTGCCATTTTTGGCGCGGCGACGGCCAACATCTGTAGGGAGCGACTTCTGGGAGCGAGGAGGGAGAGAAAGTGTGGCGGGGAAGAGGAGGGTTTTTGCGAAGACCCCTTTGACGGCTCCAGCCGAGCAATTCAAGCTTCGATTGAATACTGCTCATTCCCGTGAGTGGACAAAGCAACACGTTTTGGTGCCCACAATGGTACGAAATTGTTGCGACAAAGCGGCAACGCCACACCGACACAATGGCGGAAACACACAATTCATACGTACAATGCAAGATGTTTACAGCCAATGTCGACGACAGCTTACTAACAGCTCAGTGGTGATCTTGTGTACTGATTCTACAAAAGGTGCGAATGGTAAAGTGTAAGTTTACCAAAACACTTACTAGAACGCTTTATGTACGTTGTTTAACGCCTGCAAACAGGCCATATAGGTATATATTTAGCGATGCCACGGCTTTTTGGCCGTCTGTAGCGCCGTTTCAGAGCTGATTTCAGACTAAGATTAGCGCAAAGAAAATCCGTAACATTGCCATGTGAAGCGGCTGGATCGGGGTGAATGTAGCCAAGAAGGTGCTTTCAAGTTATAGCTGTACTTCCGAACACCCCTATTTCTGACTTCTGGGTTCCTGGTCAGTGCCATTGAAGAACCCAGCGATGATCACCTGCACCCTAGTCTCAGTGGTAAAATGTTGCCACGAATTACAGCGTCCTGCTGTGGCAAATCACGAACTGCAACCGCCGGCAAGCACCCCGGGGTGACCTATTTGTACCTTGCGGATGGTGTGAGGAAGTTTACGGCGTACTCTATCAGGTTTCCTCGTTTCGTTGCCTGTTTCAATAAGCATATAGTTTGCTTATGAACAACTTATATTGTTCCGCCTGCCAGTTTTTTTTTTTCTGAGGAAGTCGTGCTTCTTTTACGTTTTCCGTAGCGCATTCTATATAACGTGTGCTAACATGTGCAGAGAAAACTATACAGAGCCGTTAGAACACCTCAGCATGTTAGCATGTCAGCCGGGATAATCTCGGGATTCTCAGTGAACACTTTTGAGGAAACAATAAACAGTGAAATTGGAGGCTGTTACCATGAAAATATATTCCTGGCGCACTCCTCCAAAGCGTAATTAATTTTTGTATGCACGGTGCCTTTTCGTAAGGCTTTAAGGTTCAGGTGTCAAAACATCCTCAGCAGCACCACTAATATAGTATCATGACAGCCGGCACAAAGGTTGTGCCCAATTACCACCATGCCAGTGTGTCGTAGCGCCAACACACGCCCCTCTGCTTTCTCTTGTTTCACGGGCCGCACTTAAGTTAACAGAAATTTGACGTATACTGAGTACAAGACACCTTTAAATGCTACAGAAAAATTACGTACGTAAAAAGGCTCCACAGGTAAAAATTATGGCATTGCTCGGCTCGAAGTGACATCTTGCTGGGCAACCTGGAACTCCAGAGACCGATGGATTATTTGTTTTCCAAGCCACGCAAACTGAACATGTTTATGTCTACAGAGTAAAGCTTTTAAATTGAAACGGGGGACCAATGCTCTATGCATGGGAAGGGTCCGTACAAACTATGGTCATCAACTCCTATCATATCAACTACCCACAATATTAAACACACTCACTGATGAGGGTATCAATATTGATAATTTTTCAGTGTCATTTTTACGCAGTTATCTTGCGGACAATCCACGTTCTACAAAAGAATGTTAATATTAATTGTTAATGTTGGTTCATTGTTAATATTGAGACTAGTGCTGTGTAACCTTGAATGAATGTCTGTTTGAAAAAAAGGGCTTGATTTGTGTTATGAATTTATTAATCAGTAGTCTTGAATTGTTTGTGCGTATGATTTTGTTTGTTTTATTACGTTTTTTAGTCCACTACGCAAAGCACAGTGGAATGTCATTTTTCTCTCTTTTTTCCTTTTTTTAATTACGCAGAGCGCAGTTGAGTGTCATTTCTTTTTTCCTTTTTTTATTTCTTTTTTTACTACGCAGAGGGTAGAAGCATGTGATGTTTTTTTTTTTCGCTACGCAAACCGTAGTACAATGTCAAACTCTGCCCTGTATTGCGGTTTGCTGTCGCTGCCAGCTGTAAGGGTGGTGGGAGCTTCGTCAAGCGATTTCTATTTTTTTTTCGCTTTTACTCCCACCTCCTCCATCACTTGTATTGATGGAAATAAAGACTATTATTATTATTATTAGAGTAGAGAATAGCTAAAGCACTGGGCAATGGGACAGTTCTTGGATTATCATGCGTCACTTCTTGTTCGCGCTGATAAGGGCTCCAATCTTTTCAGTCCTACTCTTGGCATGATTCCGTCACAACTGCTGGGCAGGCTTAATAGTTCATCGCCAGTAGGACCGATGTGGTCCCCGCTGCGACTACTCGTGTCATACCGCTCGTGAGAGAATAAACTGCTACTTGGTGGACTTATTCAGTGTCACGTTGTAGCGGGTAAGTGTGCAGTTGTGGCGCTGCACATGATCGTCGTTTGGTAAAAGTCGGACATGACTGAACCAGACGAGTGAGGTTTCCTTGGGTACTTGTGTGACAGTTTGGCCATCTGGGCAGCTACTGGGAAGTGTACTATTTCCGATGCATTTGTGGGCTGTAGGCCCTGTTGACCACACGTACACGTACTTTCAGTTGGAAAGGCTGAAAAGGTAGGTCGTGCACCTTTCTTTTAAGGGGCCATGACGAGAAAATACAAATTTGCTAAGTTTGACAGGAATAGCCTTTTTTAGCTAACTGCACTGCAGCCGCCAAAGTCCCCTTTTAACAAAAAAGCAAGAAATATTAACACACTCTCAAATTTTGCGCGCAGTGATCTATTACGGCCAGGAGGGGACGTAATGTATGCCAGCACTAAAACTCAGTCATAAGTGTGTTTAGTGCACTTCAGCATACAAGTGATACGACTAAACAGAACTAGAGGGCCAATGACAATCAACCAGTCATGTTTTTTTGGCGGTGGCCTTGCCCGCCCGTCTCCAATCACACAAACAAGATTTTTGACATCATAAAGTAATCGCAGGAAAGAGCCTAGGAAGTCGCCACTCTTATGCATACGTTTTTTAACCCTTATTTTTTACGCGTCTGTGATAAAATTTGCATCGTTGTTATCAGGGCAAAGTGGTACTTCTAATGAGACAAACCTGCATTTTGTCTTCCTGTTTCGCAGCGAGTTTGCTTTCAGAGCAACAGGAAGACATTTTATTATATGAGCCTCGCTCAAGCAGTACACAGCCGATTTTTCGAGGTCTGCGTAACCAAACATTGAAGCTCAAACCTGCCTTTGAAATCCCTGCTTCCCTTAGGCGCCAGTACCCGTCAGCCTAACGTCCCCGGTGGCTGCGGATCGTCCTGTGACTGCGAACACGGGTATGCCCCTCAGACGACCGCACGTGTTGTGACGTGTCCCGTGGTTGCACCAAAACGTAATTAGAATTATGTCCCTGGCGGACGGGCGCATTGGTACCCATGGGTATGTACCTCGATGCAAAGTGACAGACGGCTTAGCTACGCCAGCCACAGAATATCGAGCGAAACTAGCATGAATTTCTTTTTTTTCAACCGTATTTCAATACACCTTTTCGACGATTTGCTACTTATGGGTATTGAAGACTGTGGATGTCGGCTGTTGTGCCCGAGCGCCCAGCCCAAACCGCCCGCGGCAGGCGTGCCCCAACTTGAAGGCGCCGCACAGTGGCCTCTCCTTTCCCTTTCGCAACAGCTTGGCCAAATCATGCCTCGGACGAACGGCCCGCGGCAGACACGCAGCAACACGCCTGGAGACGGCGCCGGTGAGTCGCCTTTCCTTTCCCGTCGTGGCGGCTTTGGCTGACGCAATAGCTTTGCCTCCATTCGTCGGATCCAAACATCGGCCAGTGAGAGTCCTGGCTGGAGGAATTCGAACTGCAACGGACCTCCGGGGGCATAAAACAGCCCGGAAGCATCAGCAAGAGCGGCAATTTTCGGAGGCACAGAGTAGAGACGTGCTGTCGCCTTGTGCGATTCATATACCGCTTTTGGTTACCCTTGTACATGGCTGTATTTTGTTTAAATGTCGCTTCATCTCTTCGTCGGCTCGAGAACTTCATAGCTCTGCGCTGCGCCGCGTCGATAGCGAATGGAGCAAGGCAACGTCGCTGCACGGGTGACTGCGCTCGGATGGCCAGTCCCAACACGGCACAGCACGCGCACAAGATTAAGAGAAAGCGCTCAGATTTGCAGATTTATCGTGGTGCGCCCAGAGAAGGGCCCTGCCTTGCTGGTAACTCGAACATCCTGTCCCGTAAAATGTTCGCCGAAGGAGTTATGACAGCTGAGATGGTTTACTTAAAACTCGAAGTTAAAAATATACTGAAAATTGAAAGGTCTTTTCTCTCCTTTGAAGTAAAGGCATACTTCAGATGTTGAACAGAAGGTAAACGTGTGTCTGCAACAAACACAAAATTCTTGTTATTCTTGTCATTAGCATATTTAATAAAAAGAATTACGTCCCGACGCAAAGCCGTTGTTCGCATTTGAAAACTTCCATTTCAAGCTCGACAGTGCTCAACCAAAGTACGCAGTGATCGGGTGCATACCAGCTTCAGGAACGAGGCCGAATCAAGGGCATTTATTTATTTATTTATTCATATTACCTGCAGCGCCAATAAGGCATTACAGCAGAGGGGGTATATGCAAATACATGAATACGATTCATCACATGGGGAAAAAAGAAAAAGAGAGAAGAAAAAAAACTGACATGAGAATAAGTGGTACAAATCTGCACAATAGCGCGAAATGTACAAGCAGTGTCACAATGAAAAATTTACGTGTGCGACAAAAACGTGTGGAACAGAGCATCAGATGTACAATTAACAATTTTACTTGGTAGTTTATTCCATTCCCCAATGGAATGGGGAAAAAAAAAACCCTTGTACACATCAGTACGGCAATCAATTTCACGAATTTTCCACTCATGGTCGCGACGCTTAGATACAAAGTGCGGGGGTAGTAAGAAAATTTTAGGATCAATACCAGTCTTATTGAAATAAATACGATATAGTAGTTCAAGTTTGTGATGCAACCGACGTTTACTTAATGTTTCCCAGCCCAACTCTGCTTTAAGTGATGTAATGCTAGTGCGAAAACTATAGTGCGAAAACATTGGTGCTAGTCAACAAAAAAAACACGGAATTCAAAATTGCAAACTTTCCATTACGCTGAGTAGGAGTGAAACACACATCGGTATCTTAGCGTGCACGTCACCAACCACAACAATTGTATCTGAAATAAACACAAAACGATGCATCTTTTTCGGCCGCCCTGTGCAAACAGTTAACATTTTCTCTGAGGTGCTTGTTGCTACTATGCAGCCACCTAGTGCACTTCGCGTACCATCGTTACCAGGCTGGATTAGTAAAGCCATACTGACGGGGCGAAGTAAGATGGAGGGAATCATAATTTAAATTAAAAAACGAGCCATACGTGCAATTGCAAACCTAAAGTATTCTGCAAGCTGCGCAGCATACTTTAACAAACATGAAATACTACCAGTACGGCAACTTTACACCCAAAAATTATCCTTAGAAGTACTCCGCCAGTATAATACTAATGAAACATTATTTGAGTTGAACTATCATGTACATAGAAGTCCGTATGAACTGAGAACGTGCTTGATAGAACAATGCCGTTCCCGGACAGGCTATGGGGATCAAAGGTTAAAATGGCAGATTCCTCACCTCCTCAACCAGTACCCTGATATTCTTCACATCATTCGATATCGTAGCCCAAACAAAGTATCTAAAGTTATGAAAGAAAAATTGTTGAGGCAAATAAAAATTACCGGTGACAGCAGTTGTTAGCGCTCTAACTTTGTCACTTTCCAGTGCCTGAAGGATGTGTGCATTGTTATTGCTTTGATTCTTGTTTTGTTGGTTCCGATATCAGTTGTGTGTTCATACTTTGTTCTGGTATGATTACGCCAGTGCGCACCTTTTATTTTATTTTGGGGAATGGATGTAACTCGCTTTTCGTATTTTTTGTTTTGTTTGCTTATTTTTGTTAACTTCTTCCTCTAATTGTTGTTCCTTGTGATCCCGCTGCTCCTCTGATTGTTACGGGTGGCAGGGCCCCGTCAGGAAGTTTTGTTTGCCTTTGCCCATGCCGTCCAAGGCAGTTTTGAATTGTCTAAAATAAACGGATACAACAACAACAAAAGCCGGTCTGTGGCCAGGCTGGTACCGCCACATTTTTCATATAAAGTAGTGTTCATGGTGTGCGTAAAGGAAAGTTCGTCGCAAAATGGCGGCGCGCACAACATATATGACAGGACAACCAAAACAGGAGAATCGGTCTCGAAAGCTTCGACTCGTAACGTCGCTCGTGATGTCGCCAACCTTGACACATATGTGAAACTTTGAAATTCTTGATATTTTTTTTTATTTGTAGATCAGCTAAGTTATAGGCGCGAGTAAAAAAGTTTCAAGCTTTCGGTTTTCTTTGTCGCTTTTTTTTATTTGACAGCACATGGGAAAGCAAAGGCTGCGAAGTCCACTTCGTTAATGTCCAACAAATGTGTCATGAGGCATAGCACTACTTGTAAAAAAAAACAAGTTCAAATTGGACAGATGACTGACAGCGTGCGCCGACTGATGTCGCAAGCTGTCTCTGATGCCCCTCCCGGCGTTTATTGCTCGGCAAAGTAAATTGCGCCCGCACACAACGCCGTATCTTCCCACACATCTAACAACGGTAAGAAACGACGTACGGTTGATTTCATTGACCCCCAAAAATATTTATGAATGTTATTAAGATCTAGACCTTGAAAGCATGGCAGTTACGATTGGCACGCTCTTTTAGGAATTACAGTGATCCTTACGTTGGGGACAACAGCCAATCACTTCACGTTTGCCTCACCGAAACCCAGATTCCAACTGGAGCGGTTATACTAAGTGCGAGCGGTACCACTGCCAACACGCTACCCCATTACAGAAAAAACCCTTTTATGTAGCCTTTTGAAAGTGCCAACCGACGCTTACTGACGCTATGGCAAAGTCTAAAACGTGCCACCCGAATGTGAGGCCAGATTCTTCAAATTTACACGTTTAAGCCGTTTATTGCGTGTACCGTCGCTTTATGGTAGAAAACTGAAAATAGGCACTCCAGCGCTCTGTTGGTACGCAAGACTGGAAGGAAATGAATAGAACGTCTATGAAAGAAGCCACGTCATGCTGATGTCACGTAAACATGGCAAGGCTTGCGGAAATAAATTGAGCGTATACGCCTGCTAGCAATGTAGGAGCTGAAGGAATTACGTTTGGGCACCTGCTGCGATGGCGACTGACTCAGTCAAATGATCCGTGCAAGCAGCCTGATGCAGCAAAGAGAATGCCAGAACTGCGCGCCAGTTTTACTCTGGCCGAGCTGAGTCACTGCTATCGGGACCGTCGGCCAGAGTTAGACATTGCGGTTAATGCAACTGGGCGCAGCCAAGCCGCAAGAATAGGACAAACCTCCCCCACGAGGACACTTACGAACGACACTTACGACACTTCCCTATATTAGAGGGAATGCGACAGCCTTCGTTTTTAAGTGCCATAGAGGGCACTCTCATAATCCCAATCTTCTTTTTTTTCTATAGAGCCCAGTGCCTTCTGTCCGTTACTATGACTAAAAGCATTGGCCCGTCCGCCTTGGTTAGCCATATATAACGGCATAAGGCTACGCGTAACGTTGGATCTTACGACGCGTAAGCAACAGCATGAATCGTCAAGCTGTGTGCACCGGCTGATGCTGCTAGGGCTAAAGCTTTGATTTAAGCTTAACGTTAGGCGGACACATATGCGCGTTCGCATAGCTTAAGCCCCGTTTGGTGGGGCGGCACTGTAAGATCGTAGATTTGAGAGTATGCCGCGTGATGGCGCGTCGAACGCGAGGCAAGACATACCCACGTTCTCGTCGCCAAACAAGCCTGACATTTAGGGACAGCGTACTTTGCTGCTCACATCTGTAATTAGCACATTTCTAAGGGCACAGTATATGTCTGTCACATAGGTCTATAATCGGCATGCTCAATTACTCACGTATGCTTCAATACATGCGCGTAACATATGTTTCTAAATCGAAGGCCACAACGCATTCACAAGTTCCACGTCTGTCCACATGAAACCACCGACATTTAGTGTCCTTGTGAATTGTTTCTCTGTCGCATTGCGAAGACCCTGAAGTCGATTTTTACACAGACCGAAATATACCACATTTGTTCACTTATTTTCTTCGCTGTTACTCTCTGTGTACTTTCCACCATTTCGTGTGCCACCTCCGGATCAGGGCGCCAGATTATCCACCTAAAGTGTCAACTAACACTTTTGCATTTCAAAATGCACCACGGCATAATGAATTTAAATCCTCAGTCCTGCGACGAAGCCCTACCATAATGACTAAGAGGAAGACAGTATAAATAGCACACGCAAAGCCAATTTAGAACAAATTATAACTGAGACCATTTGATATGAATTTTATGTATGAACCGATGATTTAGTGGGCCTACCGGTTAATGAGGGCCACCTACTCCTCAAGAGCTAAGCGAATGATTTGACTCTGGTGGTAACACCCGACGCGAGGTTCAATAGCCCCTTCATTCATTCGGCGCCTTTTTCCGCCAGACCGACGGACGGTCTAGGCTACATCGCCTTCTGCCACACCTGTCCGCCACCCTGTCCTTCAACTCTCCTGCCACCCCAAAACCTTTCCACCGAAAGGGGTAAGTTGAGAACGACGTGGGAATAAACCTTTCAAACAAATATATTACCAATGCGCCTTTCACAATTGAAGGTAACGGTATTAAGTGGAGTATATTACATGATCGAGAAATAAAAAGCGGACGACCAGATCACTGCTTCTCACATTCGAGAGAATCGGGTGATAAGGCATTGCTCTTCTAAACTTGAGAGGTTCTGGTTCCGAGATGACCCTCTTTGGGAGCGGGCGCTGATTATGCGGAAGGCTCGAAAAGAAACGCGCTCATTTCCGACGACGCGTTACTCTGGAATAGCCCGTGGACACTCAGCTATGTGGGTACAGGCTCCGTAGCAGGCAAACAGCTACAAAACTTACCATTGGCTACGCAGGTAGGACAATCCAGCCAAACTGCTACCGCAGAAACTTGGAAACGTAACCCGCACGGATTCAGTCTCAGAACACAAAAACATACCCGAAGAACATACCTTCAAAGCGCTACTCAGCGCGGAGCTATAAGAAACACTCAGGTGTGTTTAAAGAGAAATTAATGCAGCGCACTCAGAACTCGTAAGAAGCGCTTAGGAGCAATGGAGGTTTAAAGCGAAGCGCCACATGTGTAGGATTTCATTCATTTTTTCATGCGCGCGAGCGAGAACGCTATGCGGCAAAGCCAACTTTGTCACGAATTATCGGCAGACAATGGCTCTAAGTATTGTTTTATAAAATCTTCCCCAAAAAACGATTCATCATTTGCCGCTTACACGACACTATCTTTACTCCGATTTTCTCTTATCGCTAATCAGTTCGCAGTGAAATTGTAACTCTTACAGAATTACGGGTTGTGGTCAATACAGGACACCTTCCGGAGGAGCATAGTTACAGGAAACGGCTGACTCTTGTTCGATAGAAGCTTTCTCGAAACGTCATATGACAAGTGGCCGCTGAGGCGACTCCGTCAATATGCCGAATTTCATTTACCTATCCTCTTAGTTCCGAATAATTAAGTTTGTGCCTTTGCCTCAAAACTCTTTGTCACATCTGTGTCGTGCGCTCAACAGGTTCACTCGGTCATCCGCCATCACAGAGTGCAACGGCTCATGATTTTTAACGTCGTAACTGTTAAGCTGGAGTTCTATCCGTGTCTGGCGTCGCTCAAAACTCAGCGCAGCATAGTGTAGAGGAGGAAAATGCTACGCCAAGAAGTGTGACGGGAAGTGGTGAGGAGGCAAGCAGCCGACGATCAGGTGTGGGGAGTGTGCGCCGCGGCGGAAATGTTCTGGTGGGGACGCTCTCGTCGCGGATTGGCTGCGCGTAGTGACGACGTAAGCTCTCGTTAGGGATCATCAGTGTCCGGTCTACCGATAAGATGTGCAGACCTAAGGAAAGCCAAGTTGAAGCTACTGAAGATCAGTCGTTCCGCTGCTTCCTCAGTCCTCGCATATCAATTGTGAAGGTGGCCGAATGTTTTTTTTTTTCTTTTTTTGCGCGCTTGAAAATTATGTTGTTTTTTTTTTAATTTCTGAAACACTTTGATGTTACAGTTTCAGTTTATTGTTCGTAGGCCTGATGTTGTGTGCTTCCCTTAGCGGGGAGTGTTCACCACTGCTGAAAGATCCCCGGCTGGCTTCGCAAACAGTGCCTACCCCGACGAAGTTCGGAGAAACGGTAATGGTGCTTCTCGAACCGATGTCGCTGGGTGAAATTGCTGAGCACATCGTACACAGAGATTGGAACGAACGCACGCTCCCAAAGCCCTGCCGCCTAAGCGTTGTAGGCGGTTTAAACAAACCCGTTGCACTCTACCGTTGTAGCATAACCGCGAACTGAAAAAAATACCGGCATTCTTTAAAATGAGCCTCGAAGTTATTTCCGTGATGCGGTAGGACTAAATGGGGTTGTTAATTCTTGTGGAATAAATATTGCAGTAGAGGTAGGCAATAACCGATATGAAAGGCGGCTTGGGCATGTTTAAATTTCGTGCTTCCACTCCGTAAAGGAGGTGAATGCACGGTTAAAGCTGCTTAGCACACTACTCAGAGGAAAAAGAGTTTTAAACAAAGGTACGAACTCACTCTGAAACTGTGAACTTGCAGTAATTAAAAGTAAAGAAAACTCGGCGTATAAATTAAGTCGTCTGACCGGTTAAACACCGCCTAATTTTTTGTCTGTAACCGCTCCATGAAACAAGAGTTACACTCGACAAGTCGGCGCAGGGAAATTGTTTATCGGCAAACATTTGTGAACCAACGTCTTGGTTGTGCGCACTGTATTAGATAAGCTGTATTTTTAAAGGGTACCAAGGAGCAGGAAGGGTGATATCAAGCAGGTAGAAACGAGATATAATTGCAACATTAGCAAGAAACATTCATACGTTTAGCTGATAATGGCACAGCAGGGTTTTGCATTAAGGGGTCAAAAACCCTTTTATGGTACGCCGGCAGTTGACGTTGAAGAACACCTCATCTAGTGTCACTAGATAAGGTTACAGAGTATCGGCACTCTTTTCTCCTATTTTTCCGTGCCGCCGCCGTGATCATTGGTCAGTTCGCACCACGTCACATTTGTTTACACTACGACGGTTCATGGGCACCGCCATTTTGTTGCTTACGCGTTTTCTGTCGGTCAACTGTGGTAGCTTTAGCTTGCCCTCCCTTTTCTGCGGCTGCGCGCGACTGGCGACGTACCGAACGCGAATCAAAGATAACGTGCTTCGCAGCATTTCAGCTGCAGAAGTGTGTCCGAAGATGCCGTGTTGCTGCGTCTTCGGCAGGGTTGTTGACAAGCGACCTCATCAAAGTGAGCGGTGAGGCCGCCGAAGCGGCAATCTGGCAACACTGATAAACACCAAAATGGCTGCCGTTGCTCACTTGCACGCCTCAGTGACGGTACTCTGTAGCTTATCTAGTGACACTAACCGCATCCTCTGACGTAATTGCCCAGCCGTTGCAAACTTTGGAACACTAAAACTTTCACCAGAAGGACTAAAATGCTACGTCGCGTTTCACGCCATATTCAACCACGTGGATTTAATGCACGCATTATTTATTACCATGTCTTTATTGAAAAAAATTAAATCCCCTCCGTGTAACGACGACGATGGTTGAAAGGCGAAACTTTCTTGCGTGGGGAAAACTCAAATAGCAAAGTGCCCAAGTGAAAGCCGCTGCAATCAAAGTCCATGGGCGTCCGCGATCAAAGTGCAAACCGTCTGATCAAATTTCACATTGCGTGCGAGTCAAAATAGAAACTCAGACGACACCAAATCAATCCCTCACAAGAAAGCCAGGCGCCCCATCTCCCCTCTCCCCCTCCTTAATCCATCGTCGTTGTTCAAAGTGCACCGTTCAAAGTCGCTTTAAATGCAAACTGCTTCGGCCATGTAAGGAATGGCGCAATCAGGTACACGTCGGCTTGATAACTCTTGAGGAACCCAGGTTGGATTCCCACTACGGGAAGCGTTTCTGTTTGTATCGCCATCACCAGCATCTTGTGCCCTCCTATTGTGTAAAGTTGGCTTCCCTGCAGTGCGTTTACGTAACGACACCGCCTTCAGAACGGCCAAGCAAGTTTCGTTTTAAAACATTAAGCGATAAATACCCGAATAACTATCTAAGCAACTGAAAAGAAAAACAGATATATAGCCGATGAGACGCTCAGCGGCTAACAACAATGAAGTGACGCGCAGACTGAGTTATTCGGGCTTAGCTGAGAACGCCCAAAAATTGTAGCTGGCTCGAGTTCGCCCACGCTTGAAGACGGAACTGGCCCAGAACATTACTGTCGCAGCGCTGCCAAATCAACAGACCAGAAAAACAAAGTAAGAACTTCGCTACCCTCACTTCTCTTTTGCCTTGTAGTACTCGCCATGTGCTGGTATTGGCAGTCAACGCGCTCGCGCGTCTTCGTCAGGCCATTTTTAAAAAGAACTTACAGGTTAAATCCACATAAAAGCCCCAAGCTATCGCATAGCCAGGAGAGAAAAAAAATGAAGAATAAAAGATTGCCCGCCAAAACAAGACTCCCTGCCCGGCTATTTGTACTGCAGCAGTCCGGCTTCATGGGGGTGAGGCGTGTGTTCATCATCATCATCACCAGCCTGTCTACGCCCACTGCAGGGCAAAGGCCTCTCCCATTAATCGCCACTTACCCCGGTCCTGCGCTAACTGCGACCAATTTATGCCCGCAAACTTCTTGATCTCATCTGCCCATCTAACTTCTGCCGCCCCCTGCCACGCTTGCCTTCTCTAGGGATCCACTCTGTTACTCTTAATGACCAACGGTTATCTTGCCTTCGCATTAGATGCCCTGCCCACGTCCATTTCTTCTTCTTAATTTCTATCCGCGTGTTTATGGAAAAAAATCCGCGTGTTGTTGGAATTTCAAAATGAGGCTTTGGGCGCGGCCTGACCCCGGCGACCATTGCCGGTAACGCACTCCCTCACCAGAGCAGGATTGGCCACCCTGGTGTAGTAATGGCCACAACCTCCCATGAATATGCCAATTAACCCACTGCTTGTGTTCATCCATGGCTATATATATATCAGGTTGTCCTAGACAAAAAACTCACATTTCTGATTATAAGAAAAAAAAAGAGCGTATGGACGGCGGGACACCAATTATTGTCTGCCGAAGTGTGCGTCGATTGAAACATTAGTGAACAGAGAGTCGTCAACATTTCACGTTCAGCAGGTGCGATACAAGCGCCAGCAGTCCTCAGAGCCCTCTCGTAACGTTCCCCCCGTATTTTGATCGTCCTCGGTATTTGCATGCTACATGCCTAGAACCAAATCGAGCCATGAGTGGCTCTGAGGAAGGATCCGGCCAGTTTGATAATATCCAGTAACTCGCAAGTGGGTGCCATTACCGGTTATCAGTTGACTTGCTGAAAAACGAGGCGTCCATCTTTGTATATGCTGCCTTTCTTTTAAAAATACTGACGTGTTTCGGGAATCAAAAAAGGCCTTCATGGACGAAGGCGCCTGCTGAACTTATTTTCATATCCTCAATGGTTCTGGAATGTCCTTAGGTGTAGAGGAAAGGGCAAGTCCGCAGGGTTTGCTCCACCGCCTTAAGCTTTCTACTTCGGCCCTTCTTGATGGGCTGCTAATATCCCCCGACCGAAAGATGATCGTCACAAGTCTTCAAAGAGACGTTTACCATGCTTTTACTGTGGTTGCGGCCACCTAGCAGAGACATTAGCTATGAGGCGGCATGGTCGCGGTTCCCAACAGTTACATAATTCAGAATCGCAAATGGCTATAGGCGGATCAAAGAAAGGAGCTCCCTGCGTAATGCTATGTTCAGACTAGCGACGTAACAGCCATATCGCGAGACGTAAAGAAAACGGTGTCTCACGCAGTTCGGTTGGCCGAGACGTGAAATGAAGGCATTACTTGAACGAATTACTACAGTTGCGACAACAGTCTGAACCTGGCGAACCTGGCGAAACCGGATTTCACAGCGCTAAAAACGTGCCCTACATTACATTTGACCTGAAGAAATCGACATGAAAGACTCGTTATGCGAGCTTTTTTCGAAAAAAAAAATGTAGCGTTTTTACGTTCCTTTTGTTCTTTTTTGTTTTTCGACGGGAGGCACCTGCTCGCACGCTAGATTTTTTTACCCGCATGACAAAGGTATTTTTTTTAGTTCCAGTGTCTATTCACAACAATCGTATTTTTTCTTCCCCATCCCACATTCCCACTGCCCGGCGACGGCGCCCATTGCTGCCCTTGGCAGCTGTCCCCCCACCGCGATAATCTATTACCAGGAGGATGGCATGAAAAAACAGCGTAAGGGTACGGATCGCCACGCTTTCGTTTATAGGGCCTTGCAGTGGGACCCACGCATTCCCGTCGAATTCAACAGTGGATTCCAAAACAATGACATTTTAGCCACATTTCGTTCACTTGCCATGCTCCTGAAATATTAAAAAAACATACTGTAATATAGCAAACAGGACGTCGCATTGAAATTTCCTAAAATATTTGTTGCGCAAAAGTACTTTGTCAATTTAGACCTGTTCAGATTACGATTTATTATCACCCATGGTCTTGTTTTTGTAGTTACCTTTAATTTTCTTTTCTTGCTCGTCAAGCTCTATTCCCTATCTATTCAATACCCTTTCCATCTCTTTAAATCCCTTCTTTCCCACTTCCAATGCGTAGGGTAGCCAACCGGACTTCAACTTGGTTACCCTACCTGCCTTTCACTCACTGTATTATCCTTCCGTCCTTCCTAGTCATTTCGTTTTCCTAATCCTGCTACAGGCCTATCATTTGCCTTACCATCCAATTTTAATGACTGAAATGGGGAAAATTTTAACAAATAAGGATAGTGAAGGCGGCAGGTCAACCGTCTAAATGCCGTGCCGAAAAATAGTTGTGTAAAGGACGCAGACTGCTTCAAATTGATTCTGTTGTTAAACAAATGGTTCAGTGAAGGAAAACGCCAAAAGATATGTTTCTCGAGCGAGAGCGAGTGTTAGGTTTATTTATAGGTAATATTAACACGACAGTGTTTATTCCCGGATGCACGAAGATTTCGCTGATGTCATATCCGTCACGGAAGAGACGCCAGTACAACCAAGTGAGCGGCCTGTGAAGGGTGCACTCCTGCACACATGTTCTTCTTGCGGGAAAGCAACTTTCACTGCAAAGAGAACGTTATACTTAGGGTTGTTCGTTTTCGCGTTTTATATTTTAACACAAAAGTGTTTTATGCCCGGATACACGAAGATTTTACTGACGTCATATCCGTCACGGACATGATGCCAGTACACCTTTGCCGAAGCGACCCGCCAGCAGGACGTCGCTCGCCAAGCGCACCCACAAGACAGCCGCCGAGCCGCAAATCATGCTCAGCTGCAGATTCGCTGTACATTTCACTTTCATGTTTTACCGATTCCTATGGCAGATGAATCAACCATTTTTTTTATTAGAAATTGCGCAAGAAGCGTTAAGTGATGTAAATTGTTTAGTTCTCTGCTTTTACCGGAATAGGCACAAGTGACCATTTCGAAGTTCATTTTATTTTTCCGCTAATCTCATTATCTACGGAGGAACGACAGTTAGAGGCCAACTGCACTCAAATTTCACCTCGGCCAAATTTACTTTGAACGTACAGTATGCACCAGCACACCAACCTTGACTTGATTGGTAGCCTCGTGAAATGCCTTAATTAGGCGTTTAAAATAGCTCCGTCGCAGGTGACGCTTCACTTGACGGCGGATTTAGCAAACAGCCATGAAGCGGAAATGACATTGTGGCGGGCCCTGTGCTTTTTCGTTCGGGCAGCCTGGAGAAGCGGTCGAGCTCCTCTGGGAGAGCTCCTCCAAGGACGGCAGAAAGGGCGAAGCTCTGAGCCCTGGTTTGCCCCGGTAGCCCGGCCGCGTATTCCCAAACCATATCCCGTAAAGGCCCAGGCCTACCACACCCCCTAAGCAGGGGCGCAGCCAATGAGGTTAAAAAATTGCAATTTTTTAACCTCCTTGGACGCAGCACCGTGACGTCTCTACCTATATGTGCGCGACTTTATGCGAGGTGGATTTTTTCTTTTTTTCCCCTCCCCTCGTTCGGCTGCTTTGCGGGTGGCCGGATGGTTTCGCTCCGCGGGCAACTTGTGTTGTACTATTTATATTTTTATTCCTGCTATTTCTTGTTTATACATTTGTATACTTTTTTGCGTGTGTGTGGCTTACAGTTGAGGCACGAGCCTGTGACACAATGCTGGCGAATTAAAAGGCCAGACACTACAGAAATATATATATGTGGTAGCTAAAAATGCGTCGCAGGAAACATATATAAACTGCTCATCTATACCCATCAGTGCATCTCTAAAAGTGACAATTTTTTGCCGCTATTTGGACTCCGAGATCACTATCGTAAAAATAGTGCGCCAAGGGGAAAACTTTTTTACTTAGTTTTATCTCTGCTGCGACTACCGTCACTGCAAGCTCACGGGCAACTACTCATTAGTCCCAGCGAAAAGAATATATGTATCTGAGTGAGTGTAGCACTACATTAAATGAGAGGCCATGGGGCCCTGGGGGAGAAAGGATGAGGAGAAAAGGGGAAGGTCACAACTCGCACAATGAACACAGTTGCAGTCTTGGGGTCCTAATCGCAAAATGAACACAATAAAGTCAGTCAGTGGCAGCAAAACGCAGAGTTCACACTTAAATGTACAGTTCACACTGTGGACAATGCGGTTCACACTGAAAACAGTGCACGCGGCAGACAGTTCCCATTGTATACCGAAGCGAACGGGAAAGTCGGCCAAGCTGCTACACCAAATTTGTGGAGTCTGTTTTCAAGGGCGTACTCGGTAATTGCTTCTAGTGCGGTGGGATCGTCACGGACCCGACTAACATGTTCCTGTTCAGTCGCAGGGGCGGGACCTAGAGTTAAAAGCTGGTGGCGATTACGGTCGAATAATGGACAGAGCCAAATTAAGTGGTAACGATTTGGTGTGCCTTCCCGATTACAGGGGGGGGGGGGGCATCAGCGCCATTCTGATCCTGCTGGAGCTGTCTATTTATAAATAACCTATCTTATGCAGCAAAATCTCTGTGTGCATGAAGCACAAATTGTTAAAAATAACTAATCGACATTGGCAACAGCGTGAGTTGTAGCACGCATGATTACTGATATCAAACTCGGCCTGGTGGCTTGAGTGAAGAGACTGTGGTCAATAGCCCTGTACAGAAGACATATATCAAACTCCTCGAGTACTTCAGTTGCTGTATATTCCAACTATTACTTAGCCCTTGGTTGGTATATATTTTCGATATTGTTTCCCTAATTTGTTATGACCAGCAGTGTAAATTATGCAGAATTCATGAACGAGTGTGAAACGTGTACGTTTGAGCTGATGTCTTTCTTATCAATGTATCACCCTTGCAAGAAGCATTCACACCATCCATTGCTGTTAACAAAATGTCAATGTTTTCCTTAGTGGCACTGTTCCTGGTAAAGAATAATGCAATGAAGGTAATGTTAAGGAAATTCAATGTAATAGTGCTTATGAAAGTGCCAAAATGTAGCAGCTCATGCAGCTGTAATATTTCGCAAGAGTAGGACAGTTTGTAAATGTAGTCATGGGTAATTGGCTGCCTTTCTTGCAATCCTTACCTGCAGCACCGAATCGTGTTTTGAGCTGTGTATATAGTGAAAGAGCACCCAACTCAATTGTACACCCTTCTGTGTGCTGTAGAATGAGCTTTCAATGAGGGTGTTTGCTTTCCGGTCCGTGTATAATTGCCACATGCGCGTGAAAGCGTCCATCCGCGCGCGCGCACTTCGAGCACCGAGTCGAGCGCTTATTTAGGAACACGATCGGAGGTCAGCGCCAACTTGCAGGTGCGCAAGAAGAGCGCGGAGAGATCAGGGGCTCAGGTACAAAAGGTTAGCTTCTACCACATGTGCGTCAGCTTCCCCAGCGCCGCAGGCCAGCCCCGCCCACGGAGCAAAACCATCTGCCGCCTGCCAAGCAGTCGAAACGAGGGAAGGGGGAAAAAAGAAGAAATCCACCTCGCATGGAGTCGCGCACAAATAGGTAGAGACGTCACGGTGCTGCGTCCAAGGAGGTTAAAAAATTGCAATTTTTTTAATCTCTTTGGCTGCGCCCTTGCTTAGGGGGTGTTGTTGGCCTGGGCCCCTACGGGATATGGTTCGGGAATACGCAGCCCGGCCGCGTGCCGCCGCTAGCTCGTCGGCTGGGCGGGCTGGAACGTCACTTCAGACTGGCCGTGATGGCCGCGCTCTCCTCAATTTTGTTTTCAAAATCTCCGTTATTTGATGGTCGTTTGCGCCGCGGATACCAGTATTTCAGTGTGATATTTACTATCTTGCCGCCTTTTTAGGCAGACTACACGGAAGTAACAGTTTCAAGAGGTTCAAATTTTGCGCACAGTTGCCCTAAAGCGGCCGGGCGGCGACGCGACTCATTTGTTTACCTTGAAACAAAAATCGATATTTTCATTCAAGTCATACCCAGCTTTCTCGCTCAAAATTCCGACCTCTCAGGAACCTAGCAAAACCGCTTCAGGAAAGTGATATTTGGCATACAACAAGAAGTCAACGTGAAGATGAAAACACTAAAAGGACTTTCCAGGTTTCTGAATATTTTGTATGTAATTCGCTGTCAAATCTTACTCTCCATGCATTTCTATGGGACAGTTTCGATGGCTCAGGAACCTAGACACGCCATGTGCGAGACTTGATGCTATGCACAAAGCACGTTTTCACTCCCAAGGTTAGCTGCGCAAAAGAACTTTACATTTCGCTAAATAACTACAGAGTAATCCCAGTTGAAAGGACTGCCATGAGCGGGAAAGCTGCACATGCAAAGCACAACGTGCGCTAACTCTTGCTTTCTGCTTTTACTTCATGCTCAAACAAAACTTCCTGGCATTAGAATTCTAAAACTGAAATAAAATAACCTTCTTTGTAACCACCCTATTTTTTCCTCTCAAGTTTGCTTTGAAAAACAAGTTGCTTAGAATTATTACCATCAGTACAGATTTCCCTTAGCGTTGACAATGTTCCCCGTCGCAAGTTTTTCAGTGGCAGTTTGAAGCAACTTTAGTAGATATTTTTAATGATTTTTGCTTCCATGGTCTCTAAAAAATTAACAGATGCAGTTCCTCCCACAAGTAACCCTGGTTTTCGGACTAGCGATGTGCCAAGCTCTCGGAAGCAAGCAGGCGCCAAACATAATTTTGTTTGTTATGGACGAAGTAGTAAGTATTGCGGTAGCACATCAACAATGTCATTAAGCTGAATGCGACTTTTGTCTGTTCGCCATACGACGTTACCTGGCATCGCGTGCGAAAAAGTTTTTCCCGTAAAGGAACTCCCTTTTTTCTCTACCAGGCGCCGGCTCCTCACGAGGACCTTCAAAAGAATGCCAAGAAGTTGTTCAAGTTAACAGTGCTTAAGCCCGTTATTCACAAGCACTATCGCTGCTAAGTCACAAGCAGAAAGACGAGTATTGTCATGTTCATTAAACTGGCTGCATTGCATTTTAAAGAGTTCATGAAGCCGATATACAAGTTGGGTTCATTTAAAAGACTGCTTTGTCCAGATAACAAGTGACACCAATTCTATCGGAAACTTCGAAAAATAATAGAGCTATTTATGAAAACACGTGAAGCAGCTTTCTCCGCAGTGTACAAGCAGAGTAGAACCATGGGCATGAAAATTAATATGCAGAAAAATAAAGCAATGCTCGGAGAGCACAGCGGTTTGAGATAGGCGGCGAGGCAGGCGAAGGGGTAAGCGAATATATCTGCTTAGGCCAAGTAGTGCCCCCGGATCCGAACGATGAGGCAGAGATTATTAGACGGATAAGAATGTTGTGGAGTGCATTCGGCAGGCATGCTCAGATAATAAATTGCAGCCTACCATTGTCCCTGAAGAAGAAAGTGTATGACAGCTGTATCTTACCGGTACTTACCTACAGGGCAGAAACTTGGAGGCTAACTAAGAATGTTCAAATTAAATTAAGGACGACTCAGCGAGCAATGGAACGCAAGATGATAGGTGTAACATTAAGGGACAAGAAGAGAGCGGAGTGGGTCAGGGAACAAACGAGTGTTAAGGACATGTTACTAGAAAGGAAGAAACGGACGTGGGCAAGGCATGTAATGTGACGGGAAGACAATCGTTGGTCATTAATGGTAACAGAGTGGAATCTAGAGAAGGAAAACGTGGCAGGGGGCGACTGAAAGTTAGGTGGGAAGGTAATCTCGAGCCGACGTTTCCGGGGATATATTGACTGCAGTTAGCACAGGATTGGTATGATTGGAGATATATGGGAGAGGACCTTGCCCGGCAGTGGGCGTAGACAGAATGATGATGATGATGATGATGAAGTGGCGATTACCTACGAACTTTCCAGTAACCTCTCTGTGATCTCACAGAATCGGGCTATTATCGGCTGCCGAACGAATCCTTCGCCAAGACACACAAGACACGACTGGACGATTGCTGTTGGGCTTCTAGTTCCGTTTGACTGCATCATTTTAATGCTACCGTGCAGTTAATACGTTGAAAATTCTTTCTAGTGATAGCCTATATGATGTCGCTCCTGCCCATAACACGTCACGCGAACGCGAAATTTGGTATTTTTTACAGTACTTCATGCGTTTGTTTTTTGGTTAGAAAAAGTCTTTCGTGGCTGGAATGCAGATGAGTGAAGTACTGAAGCCTAGTTCTTCCAATTTAAACACAGTCGTATTTTGTCTTTCTGGCCCCTTAAAAATACATATACACGATACACATAGACGCGCTAATCTCGTTCAAGACAAGAGAAAGACACGGCCAGGCTTGAGGGGAGGCGCGGGAACGCGTGCACCACCGTTCTAGCCCTGCCTTGATAAAGCGCGGCGTACCTGTGACGTGTGAAGCTCTGAGTGACGTCAACACGGGGGCATGGCTTTGCGGCGCTTTGCATCAGACGAGCTCCAGACGCGCGCATCCTGAGGACTGAAGTATTCAACTTTTAGGTCTGTGGAGAATTACATTTTCGCGAACTGAAGATTGTCTACAATTGCCACATTACAATAACACGCCTAGCTGCAATTATTAAGAAGGTAATTAACAAGTACTAGTTATTTGTAACCCTAAAAGCCAATTGGAACTCGTTTTATTCTGCCCCGGCCACTGATCGCTTCGCGCAAGAAAAACAATTTTACTTCTGAAAGCCTATTTCTTAAAATCATTAAGTCTTCCCTGAAACACCCTATATATATATATATATATATATATATATATATATATTATATATATATATATATTATATAGGGAGCAGTTGAACTCTTGAAGATGCTAGAGAACACAAGAAAAGAAAACTTTGATCAAGGTAAAAGCACGATTGTTGCCAACGTTTCAGCAAAGAGACTTGCTTTCGACAGGGCAATCTCTCGCACGGCTGACAACCAAGTCTCTTTGCTGAAACGTTGGCAACAATCGTGCGTTTACCTTGTTCAAAGTTTTCTTTACTATTATATATATATATATATATATATATATATATATATATAGTGTGTTT
The DNA here is from genome assembly GCA_013339765.2 of Haemaphysalis longicornis. Taxonomy (NCBI): domain Eukaryota; kingdom Metazoa; phylum Arthropoda; class Arachnida; order Ixodida; family Ixodidae; genus Haemaphysalis; species Haemaphysalis longicornis. Next base: position 11,450,153 of record CM023453.1, read on the forward strand.
GAGAGGAGAGAAATAAGTAAAGAGTGAAGAGATTGGGGTGCACTTCTTGAGAAGAACCAACCGGCGAGAGGGAAGACAAATTTGAACATCAACATTGAAGGACAACTCTGGGAGGAAGGGGTGCAGAAGGCGTCTGGTAGTGACGCCGCGTGACCTCAATGGAGGCTTTTGAGAATACCATAAGCGGAGTATGTAGAACGGGGGGAAGGCCTGCGTCATTATTCCGCGGTGCCTATGAACAGCATGTAAAATCAAAATGACTTAACAAGCAGCGCATGAACATACAAAAGGGAAGAAACTTCCTCAGAGGGGCCGTCTTCTGGAAAGCGAAAAGATAAGGTTAGAAGCAAGTACGGTACACAGTGAAACAACGTCGTGAAAAGTTAAAAACGTTCTTTTTTGGAAAAAAGAAATGGTAAGTAGAATAAAAACGCCAGAGTTCGCTGCTCGATGGAAATACCGCAAACATTTTATGTGCGCTGCCTTGTGAATGTTGTTTACGAACGCACTCTTACATGCCCCTGGTGTTACAATGGCCAAACAATTGCATCAATGATCGTCTAAGAGAGTACGGGTACTACTTCGAACAATTTCCCTGGCAGTAACTTTACCGTGCATCGTGTAGTGCTGCAGTTGCTCGCCAGATTTTGATAAAGTTGTCGTGCTAAGGTAATACCGCGATCAGCGCGCCAGAGAGATAACATAAGCATTACCTATCAACCCGAAAGGAACAGAATGCTCTAGCCGGTAGATGCCGAATCTTGGAGTTGGTTGAAAGGTAGATAAAATATCTGAACCCACAATCACTCGCCCTTCACTCGAGCTTTCTCAGACTTCCTACTTTCTAATAATATGTTTGTTCTGTCGTGCGATAATTTAAACCCCTTATCCCACATTTAGGTTGAGTGTGGGGGCAGCTGTGTTTATTCTTTCTTTTATTTAGGCTTCCGACCTTGACTTCTCTTTCGTTGCAGCATATTTCTGCGCTTACCGCATTTATGGTTTTGCAATAGGAAGCCAAATACGCAAACAAAACGTTTTATTTATCTTAAATACATAAGATATAACGTGAAAGCGGGTTTCTCGTAGCTGGGGATAGGTCATACCTAACAAGCTCACGTACCTGCTATATCAAGACGCACTTTTCAGGGCTGGGACGACGTCAGTTTCCATGGCTCGTCCCAAATACCGACGCCCAACATGGACGCCCTCGGCGCAGATGGCATCATACTCAACAACTTCTACACACAGCCAGCCTGTACGCCATCCCGTGCGGCGCTTCTCACTGGCTTGTACCCCATTCATACGGGTAAGTGGGACCCGCTGTATCGGCGGGGAAATGACCCGCTTACCTCTCTGGAATTTCTGGTTGCGCACGCACGCACGAACACACGCACACGCACACACACGCACGCGCACAGGCAGATAGATAAACACTTAGACCGACACAAACACGGAGGCAGGAAGCCAGGCCCACACGCACACAAAGGCACAAATAGAGAAAAACATTTATTTATTTATTTATTTATTTATTTATTTATTTATTTATTTATTTATTTATTTATTTTTAACTACTTGGGCTCCTCCACTTCGAACAGAGCTATGTCTAGAGCAGCGAGAGCAGGCTTCTTCATTACCACCCTGCGTATTCTGAATGATTACACTACCATCACAGGGACTCAGCACAGCGTCCTTGGACCGGCTGAACCTTGGGGACTTCCTCTGCACTTCAAGCTCCTGCCGGAGTACTTGAAGGACCTCGGCTACCAAACGCACCTTGTGGGCAAGGTAAGACCGTGTCGGTAGCGTAACAACAACCCGCTCGTCAGCTCCTTGCGGGCACAAGCTCAGAGGTGTGCCCGTTTATGTAGAGCTGATGTACAAAACTGTTCAGAGACATTAGCGAGTTTTAGCTGACCGTTTGTCACGGTCCGCTCCGCTGCGATAGCAAGCGGGAGCGCAATTGCGCACGCGTGGCGCGCTTGGTCGTGAAGAGCATTGGCTCCGGTTGCGCTGAGCGGCCGCAAGATACCGGAGCGGACCGTCTAAAACGGTCAGCTAAAGCTCTCTACTAATTAACGCTGCTTAGCTGTAGGATTGCGGAAGCGTTACGTGTTACTGCAAGCTATGCGATTCTCTAAGTTTAATTGAAAGATGTCTTGATTACGTAATAATGGAACATAGAACGCTGAACTTAACACGACGACCACAGCATGAAAGGAAAAAAAGGACACACGAAACGGAAGCGCACCTTCCGTTTCGTGTGTCCTTTTTTCTTTAATGCTGTGGTCGTCGTGTAAAGTTCCGCGCTCTATGTTCCATTATGTCTAGATGCCAACTAGCCCAACACCAAGCTTTATTGAAGTTGATTAAAAGTAATCCTCTGTTGCGGCAATGTCTTTGGAAAATGAGGGGTATATGTCTGACGTGTAATCTATCGCGCTGGTAATGGTTGCGATGCTCATGCAATGGTTGCGCTGTGTCATCGCCACGGCGATGACACAGAGACAGTTTATCGACTATTTAGATCTTCTAGATACACAGAGGAAGGTATTATATCATCCGCGGTGGAATGAAATAGAATATGCCCGATACAGGCCTGCGAAGAGTCCAGAGCCCGTCGGGGCGGCTTTTGCCACCGGTGAATGTTCGTCCGCGAAATTCGCTCCATGTGGGCCGCCAGTGAGGCGTGCTTATGTGGGCACCCCAATTGATAACTGCCCCTCAGATAGATGTTTCAAAGTCCTTTTGCGCCACTTCCGGTTTCTTTTGGTCACTATGAGTGTATGATTGAGTATCTCGCCCAATCACCTTTGTTAACCCGACGTATACGCTCTTACCGCCAACGTTCTTTTTTTTTCACTTTTCTAGCATGCTCAACGTACTTTTGTAGGCAGCAGCGGTACGATTTTGTCCTCTCAATACCATCACCTTGATGCTTTCCTTTGCGTCGTTTTGTTCTTTTTGTCTGCGTCTTTGCCATTTTAGGCCCTGCATATGCGCTATTACTGCCAATCTGCTTGGTTACTTCTCCAATTAACATGCCCAAGTTACTCCTGAAGTGCTCAGTATGCGTCTCTAACACTCGTTTCTAAGTGGGAGGCCATAACGATGTAACCAGGTGAAATGGAGCCAAGGATAGACAAGAGCCAATGGTTGCGTGTAGGAGTCGCTTTTTGTGGAGCCCCCGGTTAATTCGCGGGCCCAAATTCACGCAGTTTTATTTTCCTTACATTTACTCTTTTGGGCAATCTGCAAATCGGTCACGCCAACGCACGAATTTCTTTCCCATCAGAAAGGCACTTATTTGTTCAAATGTGCAAGCAGTGCCCTACACGTGAAATTTTCGGCAATCAGAGCCAAGCAGGACCAAAAATGGCATATAAATTGGCGTATTTCGAAAGGGGTGAATAATAAAGGCACCTTATAAAAAGAGTTGGTTTCGAAATGCATGGTCTTCTTTTAATTTTATATCCTTCCCTTTGCCGCTTTGATCCTCGTTTGGCCGACACGCTTTCTGATGTCTGCATGATCCTTCTTGAACACGCGAAAAGGGGGCGCAATTTTCATCACGTTTTTAACTTTCAGTGGCATCTGGGCTATTTCGCTAAGGAGTACACACCAAACTACCGAGGCTTCGATTCATTTTACGGATTTTACGCCGGCGAGGAGGACTACGTCAACCACACTACCAAGAGGGTATTGCTTCAGTATTCACCCTTCTTAATAATCTTCACCTTGCTGCATAGAATGTTTATTTCACGAAACCTTTTTTTTTTGTTCCTTTCATGTAAAAAGCGCAAGGGGTTACCTATTACCGCAGCCTGGATAGAGAGAGAGAGCTAGAAGTAGGCAGAACTGTATATGCCGGCAAAATGGCACGATGTCGGCCGGCATATACAGTTCTGCCTACTTCTACTTCTCTCCCTCCAGTCTGCGGTAATAGTTAGCTCATTGCGCTCTTTACAGGAGAGAAACGAAAAAAAAATGGCACGATGTCGGCCTTCTTTCTCTCTCTCCCTCTTTCTCTATCCCCATTTTTTTCTCACCTATCCCATTTCATTCCCCTTCCGCCCTTCCCCCGGACTGAGTTGTATGCTGGTGAACTCCCAAATGAGTCCAAAATATCCCCAGTCCAGTTCTTTTCCACTTTCTACATCAATAAAGTACTCTCACTCACTCACACTCTGTCAGCCTATCTATGCATACTATCGTTGCCAGATGAGATTTGCATCACTCAGCTTTTAGCATATTGAACCACATCACGAGGTATGAGAGCAGCCGATTTTTGTTTCTAATGTAGCCGTTTTACATTTTTAAACAGACCTATTTCAAAGCGAGAAATCTTTAAACTCTGAAATATCGGCGTTACGCAATCGTATACGTCAGAAATGATCTTCATTTTGAACTATCATAAAAAAACTTCCATCGCGCAATATCTGCGCGGACGATGCGGCCAACCACTTAGGCGTGTATTACTAACGCCAACGGAATTTCCCTTAGGAAGTTTAGTCAGTGACTTGTGCCGAACGCATGTTTCTATGAACGACACAGCTTGTGCGCAGGGCGTACTCAAAACAATGATGAGTTGCTACAAGAAATTGCACTTCGGGAAATGCACTACATATGAGGGTGCTACTGGGTTGACTGCGACGAGCATAGCATCTGCTGAGCTAACACAGACGAGTACTTACGCACAAAACAACGAACCCCTCTCGTCTGTGTTACCCTGGCGCCAGCAGTGTTCACAGTCAAGAACCCACTTAGCCCCTTGGAAGGAGTGCATCTTGCAAAATGAAAATTTTCGGGAACAACACATCTTTGTTTTGAGAACATCCTGAGGACAAGGTGTGATGTCATTGGAAGCCTGCTTTCTAGACATGTCGCTAGTCAGTTTTCAAGATTATTTTCCAATTTAATGCACGTCTGAGTGGTTGACCGCATCATCTGTGCCGATTTTGCATAAGGAGAATTTCCACGCCTATTGGTAAAGCTAATATCATTTGTGGCGAATACGCTAGGCTGTTTTACGAGGAGTTGCACACAAGACAAGCTAGCGCTTTTGTCTGCGTAAGCTTAGCGCCAGCGATACTCGCGCAGAATGTGGGCATTTCGTTATGCAAAGTTTTATTTAACCTATTCTTTGCTCATTTAAATAATGGTATCAGGTCTTTAAGACAAGCTTCACAGATGGCCCCTGATGTGCTACAGGGATAAGTAATTTTTGGATATCAGTAGATCTTAATTATCTCAGACTAGGGAGCAAGTAGGCTGTTGGGTGCTTGTTGAAAAGTAGATGAATAGCACGATAAAACAGGACGCAGACTCATGAGACACAGCGCACAGTGTTTGTGTCTCCTAATTCTACGTCTCGTTTTTTTAACACGAAAGTGTTTTATTCCGGGATTCACGAATATTTCGCTTACGTCATATCCATCACACAAGTGACGCCAGTACGACGACGCACGCGGCCTGTAAAGGGTGCACCCGTGCACATAGGGTCTTCTTGCGGGAAAGAAACCTTTAGTACAAACGAGTAAGTTATACCTAGGGTTGTTCGTTTTCGGGTTTCATATTTTAACACGCACGTGTTTAATGCCAAGATACACCAAGATTTCACTGACGTCACATCCGCCACGGAAATGACGCCAGCACACCTTTGCCGATGCGACCCGCCAGCAGGAAGTCGCTCGCCAAGCGCACCCACAAGACAGCCGCCGACCCGCAAATCATGCTCAGCTGCAGATTTTTATTGAACATTTCACTTTCGTGTTTTACCGATTCCTATGACAGAGGAATTAACCAGAGTTTTTTTTTTTGTACTCTTTCCTCACCTTTCATCGTAATGTTCTGGTTCATTCTGATACTGATTCCTCACTAGGACACCCACGTGGGACTCGATTTTTGGCTTGACATGGAGCCCCTTACGAACGAGAGTGGCCGCTATTCCACTACATTGTTTACGCAGAGAGCGACAACCTGATAAGATCTCGGGAAAAGGACAAGGTAGGTCTATAGGGCTACTGCGCTGCCCAGGCGGCGCTGCACAGCAGGAGGCCAAACCCACTTCCGGTTAGTACTTCCGGGTAGTACGAGGCTGCGGGGGTCCCATAGGATCCCGTGTCGATAGAAGCAAAATGAGCTCAATACTCCCGATTGTTTTGTAACATGGTCTCTAGCCCATCCCAGGGGAAAATCTTTGCAGCGCTAAATAAATTCACAGCGTCGAGTGTAACTGTTTGGACCGTGACGGCGCTCTGCCACTCGCAGTTCACCGATCGATGGTCGTGTGAAGTTGAATTTGAAAGTCAGTGCGTCTTGTTTAAATTATTGCACTTGGTGACAGGGGCTTTCTAACAACAGCGGTTAAAAAAAGAGTAACGCAATCGGCGACGATTGTGCGTAAAAGCCGGTAAGTCCGGCGAACCGCAGGCTCGTCTGCTGCGGTGCGCCGACATCCTGCGCACCTGTGCCTTTATGCGTGCACTTTCATCAAACACTGCTGGTCTGCGTCGCCGTTACGAATACGTGGTGCAGCGCTAGCTTGCCTTTTATAGTTTCGTGGCTCAGTGACAAAATGCAGCGAGCGTCAGCAGCGTGAAATCTGTTTTGTGATTCCGAAAGTAGAGGCCTTAAAAAAGCGGTCGGGCGAACTGGGTGGCCGTTCTGTTTCCTTGTTTGCTCTCACTTTATATAATCGCGCACATGCATCATATATTCCCAGTTCCCACTTAATAGACTAGAACCAGGGGTCGGCAACGTTTTGATGTGGAGGACCGAGTTGCATGAAGCCGACACTGGCGGAGGGCTGGGCAGCTAATCGCGTGGGGGGCTGAGGAGGGTGCATTGCAGGCAAACAGAAAAAATTCCGCGAATTGACAAGACATTTGACAATAATCTCCCTGAATCTGAAGGTGGGGTACGATGCCTACTGAAAGCGATCAATTATCTGTTCTTGTCTTCCGTCTAACCCCATCTGACGTCAAAACTGGCGTGTTGGCCTTCAGATCGGAAGGACAGGGGAGGAGCAGCGGTTCCGACGGCGTTCTGGGGGCCGCAGAAAATTGCCCCCCGTGCCCCACCTCTTGCGGACCCCTGCACTAGAAGATAACCAACACCGTCAGTGAATATCGTATGTAAATATTCGGGCCGCACACCGTGTATGCGGCGGTGTTATGATGTGTAAATATAGAGGTGCACATGTTAGCAGGCAGCCGACGTGCGGTTTGGTGCTTGTTTCTCTTCCTTTATTTGAGCTCATATTCTTTGCTTAGCGCTATTGCCTCACCTTCTAACCGCTAGCACACATATACCGTGCCGTTCGTAAAAACGTGCGGCGTAAAATGTCGCGTTAAAAATCATTCAGTTCGCGAAAATATAAAACAAAATTTCCACTCGTTTTCAACGCGGTGCCGGGACGGCGGTGTCAGTTGAGCCGGCTGTCCTGCTGGCGTCCGCTTGCATGCTCTCGATGAAGCAACCTTTTGCAGTCACCTCGGGCTACAGGAGAGCAGCGTTCTGGGTTATATGCTAGTTGCGAACTGTTCCATTGTCGATCATACGTAAGGAGAAAGAACGATAATTGTCGTCAGGAAGTTAGACCACTTGATCGGGCGATACTGACCCACATCGCCACGATCGCGGCAGCTCGCTAAAAAAAGCCGATAAATCGGCTTCTGTTAGAGGATGCTATTTTGCTTAGCCTCTGTAACTACTCTAAGTGATTTTACTGCAAAGCAGTATATGTCCAACCCCCCCAGTTCTCATTCCGGTGTAATCGATTTACTCGGCGCCACTCCGTGGCTCCTCCTCACCGTCGCTGACACCTCTTTCACAACTATTTTCCTCCTAGCCTCCACCTATGCCCATTTGGCAAGTTGCGCAGCCGGCAGATAACAGCGGTAGTGCGGTTATCAGATGATTGTGAAAAATAAACGGAAGCACGGATGGGCGTAAAAAAATGCACTGACGATTACTACACTCGCTAGTATGAAATTTGTGCGCAGCTCGAGCTGCAGTCTTCTCGGTCACGGCGCATTTCTGCTGTGTCTGAGGAAGTGTTCGCGTGATGAGCGAGCGTACGGCAGCGTGCCCTACTCTGCTGCTACCTCGCAGTGCGGCGCCGCCGCCGGCCGGCATGTTGCAAATCGTGTTTCAACCTCCCGCGCAAATAATGTCACGCGGTTGGGATTAACCCCACACAAGGGAGCAGCGAGCATGTTGTTGCATATCGTGTTTGAACCTCCCGCGCAAAAGTCACGTGGTTTGGATTAGCGGAGAATGGAACAGCGACTGGGGAAAGTGTCAGTGGGAGGGCGCTCCCTGGTGGCGGCGCATAAGACATGTGTGAGGGAAAGTCAGTGAGAGAGATTACGCCGTAGCCGCACGTGTCGTACTCTTCTTCAGCCTTCGCTAGACGCTCCTCTCCGTTTTCTTTCTTTCATCGCTGCTGCGTTCGCTCACTGGGTTTCGCGGACCTAAACAGACGCCGCTCCAGCGAAGCACAGGTAACGGCTGCCAAGGGGCTGCCCCCTAAAACGACCGAAACCCGTCGACGCCGTTTTCACTCAAATTCACTTCGCCAAGTAGCTACGAATCCCTCCCGGGAGAAGAGATACTTTTCCAGCTGGAACGCCGGCTGGGGCCCATATTTCTTTTTCAGCTTGGAAGGCCTCGCGAGCGATATTTTAGCCAGTGTCTTGCACGCCTAAGTATGCGCCATCACCGGTTGCCGGTTTATGCGTGCACGGTTTGCGGGTAGAAAAATGGGGGTGTGCACGCACAGCTAGGCTTTCATGACGCTACCGATGAAATGTCGGTTGTGCTGGCGGGAGATTTAGATGCGGCAATTACATGGCTAAATGCGGTTAGTTGGATGTCCTCCTTAATAGAGTGGTTCGGGTGTGAATTGATGTGTTACACAGACATCTTACACACACAGTAAGATGATTACGAAGGGGAAGGAAAACGGACAGCCACATGTTTGTACGCGAGAATCGATCTCGAGGGTTTCCAGGTTTTAAATCGTTATGGGACGGATGCACGCCGTTCGTTTGGAGGAAGAAGAGCAATAATTGAAGCGCTGGCCCGAACACAAGCGCGAATGGGTGCAAAAACAACGAAAAGCTTCTGGCGCCGCCGTTACCGCCTCAAGTTGAGCTCGTCGAGTAGCGGGGAATCCCTCCCGGCTGAAGAGCAATTTTACCGCTTGCAACGCAGGCGTGGGCCAATACCATTTCTTCAGAGGGCTTTCAGGGGATATTTTCGACGGCGTCTGTCACTTCCAAGCACGCTCACATGACCGGTTGCCGGTTTATGCGTGCGCGGGTTTGTAGTGAAGAACAGTGGGAGGGAGGAGGGTAGGCGTGCACGCGCAACTATAGGTTTCATGCCCGTACTGATGGATGGCATATCCGTTGTGCTGGTGCGACGTTTAAACGCGGACGTTAAACGGCCCAATGGGACCGGTCCGGAGTCCTTAGTGGTAGAGCGGATTGGGTTCGTGTGTTAGGCTATGTTAAGACTACCGACGCAAAACCGTATCGTGATCTATGGACGTAAAAAATGGCATGTCACGCAGTTCGGCTGGCTGCAGCGTGAAATGACGTCATTCTTTGAAGTTATGACAGTTGCGGGAGCAATCTGAACCCGGCCTTACACAAACAGTAAGATGCTTACGACGCGGGAGGCACGCATGGAGTTCCATGTTCATCTGCAAGAACAAAGCTTGGATCCTTCAGAGGTTAATTCAGCTACTTGGCTAGAAAGTATGCTCCATCAGGAATTACGATAAACGTGTTTTGTTTCGGGCACTCCGTGGACTGCGTGCAGCTTTGCAGGTCATCCTTCTTCACAGAGTGGAAGGGCTGTAATCTTTTTTATTCAGTATGCCATAATTTACACGCAACAAAACGCGATTAAATTAGGTACAAGGGAGTTTCACTCTTGCTTGTATTTGAAAAAAATGGATGGCGCGCGGGGTCGTCTGATTTTGTACTAGTAACCCAGTGGCGTCCGGCGCAATGGTGCTCTGCATGTCGCCAAAACTCCGACATGTTGCAACGGAGTGCAAAAGTATCCGTCCATTCCTCAGTGAGGAAGACATGCAGCTTTCCTGAAGCCCTTGGCTTTAAGGTTAACGAGAAAGGGAATAGGACAGCAGTAGAGGTTAGTTAAAGAAGGTTAGAATGTTGGTGAAAAAATAGCAGAGAAGAATCTGGGAAGGCATGCGAACAAAGATGTCAGACTAGCACAAAAATGTCATAAAGGTTTTTTTTTCTTTTTTGGCGAGGTGATTGTACGGGGGCGTTACGACTAAGGTCGCTGTGCGACGCCACCCCGTTACAAGGGGGAAGCCGCTAAGCATCATCATCATGATAACTCCAGCGCAGGAGCCCTATAGGGCTTAATATCGGCTTCTCCGTACTTGTAAATGTGTCATTCGGAGACGCAAATACTTGCAGCGCCACCACTCATTTCTCTTATGCCGCAAGATCGAGCGAACGAGTTAACACGAACAATTGTACAGTGGGGGCGCCGAGCACGGGAGAATTGAAGAGGCCATGAAGACTAAATACATCTTCGTTCGATGTTAAAAAAACTAGCGCTTGGTAACTCACTCAACTCCATTTCAACAAAAGGCTTTTAAACGTAAAAAAAGTGGAAGTAATATTGAAAACTTTCCTAATTTTGCGCTTCAGTGACGTGATACGGGCCCCAGTGGCGTGTTAAGTGCAAGCACTAGAAACATATTTATCGGTGTGTTGACTGCACGTTAACGTTCAACTGATATAGTCTAACGTAGGAAACGATCCCATGTTTTCTACTAAGCACATCTTGAAGTTTTCCTCATAATTTCACTTTTTGCACCTCATCCCATACCGCCCATAGTGCTGCACCTGGGCGTATAAACCAGTCATCTTTTCTTTTTTTTTTAAGTACACCTGCTTTCATTCTGCCCCTTTACGCCATCCGTCATATTTTAAAAATTATAACTACCCTTTCACTCTCACTCCGCGTTAGTGAATAAGTATAGTTCAGTTTTGGCAGTATTTTCCCCTTGATGGCCTTGCGCCGAAAAAAAAACGATCTATCTATCGATACCGTCAAACGGAACTAGATGCCCCACTACAATTGGTCAGTGATGTTTCTTGCCGGTGGCTTGTACCTGTGGCCGCCAGTCGCACAAACACGATTCTGTGACGTCATAGACAAGTCGCCAAAACCTGGCTCCAGAATCGCGACTGCTTTGTCTGATTTCGGTAATATTACATGCGACTGCATCTCATTCACTCGCCTTGTCCCTACATCCGGCGTCGGCGTCCTTGTCGGCGTCCGCCCCTCCCCCATTCTCCTCGCCGCGTGAGCTGCGCTCTCCGCCGCTCACCCCCTCTCCTCTCCGATAGCGAACACTCTCTCGCGAGGGGCATTGGATTCGAATGGATTGGCTTGGCTTGGATTGGATTGGATTGGACTGGATTTGGATTGGATTGGATTAAAGTGAATTGAGTTGGATTGTGTTGCGCCATAGCCGCGGCAGACGCACTGGCGCCGGCGCGTCCCCTCACCGTTATGCGCGCTATAAAACGCGGTGCCTGCGCCGCTCCGCTCCATCGTTCCAGCGCCGTTCCTCCGCTGTCCAACGCTGCAACGTGAACCCCCTATGCGTCGCATCTACACAGGGGTTCCCGCGAGGGGAGGTGGGAGTTTTTCTGCATTATTTTTTTAAGACTGCGATAAAACTGCTGCCGTTGTTATGGGGACAAAGCAGTGCCTTTAATGAACCCCACTGCCATTTCGTCTTCATGGCCCCTTAAGCGGTACAGAAGAGAAGAACGAGGACACATGATGGCAGCAGGTGTCGCGCATGCGCATTGGATGAGCACTGCCGTCTCATGCGCGGCTGGGCACGCTAGTTTTTGTGTGCATGTAGTGCACAACCGGCGGGATCAGGAAGGCAAAAGCACGAGACAAGAAATAGGCTCTGCACTAATGGCGAAGACAGCAAAGGCACCAAAAGAATAGTCTCGTGCTTAGGCGTCAAGATGCACCTCGGCCCACCTAGTGACGCAAATCAACCAAATGGCGCGCACTTGAGCATATATAAATAATTTATTTTATTTATTTATTTATTTGTTTCAATACTCTCGATGCCCCGAAAAGCGTTACAGAGAGGAGTGGGAAGGTTATAAGTGCATGTTATGGCCGTCTTAAATTTGAACGAGAATGCTCTGTAGCGCTCGCTTGTGTCAAAAGACGAGGTTTTTCTCGCTTTTTCAAGTTTCGAAAATATACAAATTCAAGGCAACGACAAGAATACCCAAACAAATAAATTTATTTACCCCATTTTGTTGCCAAGCACCTAATACATGAATACGATTTTTACTTGATGCAGAACTAATTGTTATTCGCAATAGAGCTTGTAAGTTTGTCGGCAGGAATCTTTTCAACGGACGCATTTTTGCGGTTCTAATAAACGTGACGGTACACTCAGTCAAAATCTAATGTTTTCAGCAATAGTTAAAGCTTATACTGTTCAGACTAAGCGACATACACGATACACTTGATCACAATGTGTGCATTCCGAGATTATGTAAGTATGCAAGTACTTCAACACTTCCTAATGCTTTTGGTGCTAGGAAAATACAAAGTCCTCGTTATTTTTTGCGAATCAGCGAGGGAAGTAATTGTTGGACTCAATTAAGTCACATAAATAGTAACAAACAGTTGTAAGTAGACTGCGGCAGACGAAATCGTTCGCCGTGCTAGCGGGGCCAATTCACTTTCTATTGACAGCCAGTACATACTATATAACCGAATGAAACTGTTACCATCATCACGTCCCACATATCCCGCGTTGAGCAGCGTATTATCAGTCGCTATAAACAGTATAAAACAAGCAATCAGCGCGAACAACGCTGTTATAGTTTGTTCCTTAACACTTCTTATATTTCTCTCGAGAGTTATCTCTCGTCGTGCGCATTTTTTGCCAGAAGAGAAAACATTTAGCGGCTGTCGTTTCCACTTAGTCCTGAACTTGCGAAAATTGCCCATCTCTAGCCGAATTCAAGCCACTGCGTTGTTATGATGACAAAACATGCCTCGTATTTTTGCCCCATTCCTATCTCTGTGGCACTGGACAGTCGAACTGCTTCTAGTAAATCCCCTAGCGTCTATTCTTTTCCAATGACTTAATTTTTTAGCACACGTTAACGGGGAGCTGTTATGAGAACGTTCTTTTTTTACAAGCGTAAATTATTCGCACTAGCCCATCGCTAAAGATACAGACAAATTATGAACTCTCCTTCCGTGATATCTGCCGCTTAACGTTGGTGACATTGCCTTCTTTTCTCGTAGCCTTTGTTTCTATACCTTAGCCACCAAGCAGCCCACTCGGGCGTCGAAGTTCCTTTTGTTGCTCCAGCAAGAAACATTGAGAAGTTTTGGTACATCGGAGAGTGGCAACGGACAATGTACGCTGGTAAGCACCCTTAGTCGTTAAATCGATGCGTAAGGTTCGTGTGACATGTACATCGAGTAAATGGAGCTTTCAATAGCTCCCCGGCACCAACGTAGTATAACCGGTTATACCCAATTGCAACAATACAAAAAAAGGGTCAACCGGCAAAGAGAATTTTGTCCACCCGAAGGTGGAGAGAAATTAACGGGAAAAGCTTTCTTGCGACCCACCGCCAGGGGGACGAGCCCGGGGGGACCCCCCTTGTCCCCCAGAGGAAAAAGCCGGATAGGGTGGGTTGCTGGGAACGGGAACTTGGACATCGGGAAGGGTTATGGGAAGAAGGGTGGGAATGGGGGGAGCAATTTGCTCCAATCCTTTTGTCTGACTCTCTTCCAAGACTGATTGCTCAGCGAGGGCATCAGACAGTGCCAATTGCCAAATATGCGGTCCCTGCCACGGGTTACCGCTCACCCATAGGGTCCGATAACTGGGCCCCAACTGTCGGAGACAGGAAGTACCCTATTTAGTGGCGACGGTCATGCCCCCCCCCCCCCCCCCGACCCCCAGCTCTGCGGACCGATGCGTACTAACGTGCTCGATCAACTGTCCCGCACCAGGTACTCACGAATCACCAGTGAAACTTTCCACTATACACGGGTACTTGCAACACCTGCTTTTCACGGTCTCCGGACACCGGAAGTTTGTATGCGAACGTTAACTGAAATCCACGTTCGCAAGGCTCCCACGGGAGCGGTTATGAGAGCCCTGTACTTATGTCCTCCTCTGTGCCTACTCTTTCGCTCAATGGAACAGACAGATCACGTTAAGCAGACGCGAAATAACAGTGGCACAACGCACCACATCTGTGTCTGCAAGAAACACGCCATGGGCCCCGCGGCCGACTATCATAACCAGGCTTTCAGTATGGCGGTCGCTGTTATTAAACAGGGTTTTTTGCAGGCTAGAAGTAGTAGTAGTAGTAGTAGTAGTAGTAGTAGTAGTAGTAGTAGTAGTAGTAGTAGTAGAGTAGCAGCAGTACAAGTAGTAGTAGTAGCAGTAGTAGTAGTAGCAGTAGCAGTAGTAGTAGTTGTTGCTGTTGTTGTTGTTGTTGTTGTTGTAGTAGTAGTAATAATTTATTAGATCTTAACCTTAGCCTGGCCTCTGCGGTCTGAAGGGAAACCCTGTGTGGTCTTCATGGACGCATCTCTTTAACTGGGCTACTCCTCCCTTTCCCCTCCTTCCCCTACCCCTCCTTTGGCCGCATGGCCTTCCCTCAATCAATAAAGGACGATAACAACAACATGCCAGCCCACACAAGCATTCACGGTGTCGCTTGTGTGCGTGGCTGGACAGCCCAGCGAATGACCGTTGGTGATTTAACATAATATATATATATATATATATATATATATATAGATATATATATATATATATATAGCACGGAACAACAAAATAACAACAAAAAATTCCATCGCACCTAGTGAATCCTTATGGCGTGGTTAATGGGAAGGCATTAGGGTAATTGTTTAACGGGGATATGCCGGTACTATATGCGCAGCCTTGTCCTATTGGATAATACGTCATGGCAAGTTTAATTCGCCATAGTAATGATGCTGCTTGCGCGGTATCTTTTGTTGGGGCGGATGGCAGTTGATTCACAGCTCTTGGGGTAGCCGTCACGCACTTCAACTCAGTAGCTTCAGCTACTTCGCTGCCACACCTCCTGGATTTCCGGACAGCTGTTACGGCTGCTCCGCTCTGTTTTCTTCCTCCGGGGTAATTTCGCATCCCTTCGCGCTGGCTTGGCGGCTGTTTTTGCTCTTTTCGTCGCGTTCTGTCGCTTTCACTCCTCCGCCGCGCTGTATTGCCATGGCAACCACGTTTCACAACTTCTGTTCATTTAGGCGGTTGAGTTCATCGCCGAATGCACCAAGAGTATGAAATTCAGAAAACGAGTGTCGCGTGGGAAGCTGAGCACTCATTTCATATACAGCCATGAGGTGAAGCCTACAATGGCGCGATCTCATACACATCTCTTGCACAGCACATGCGCAGTTGTGCCAGTGTCCTGTCATTATTACCACAATTCTTTTCCTTCTGGGTATCCTGTTTTCTGCATCCGTTACTACGTCAGTCACGCTTGTTGGGGCTACAATCGAAAACGTGCTTTGTTAATCGTGTAATTGCATTATTTCTCCTGTAAGGATCACTGACACTTGTTTCAGAGGTGGAGGCCACAAATTCATCTACCATGCTTTCCACAATTTAGTCAGCTAGAAAAATCGAGCTCACAGTTCTTTCCGCCAAAGCGTCTATAGTCTCTCGTTTTATGACGTGCAACGTTTTCTTGGCATACTCTTGGATGAAACCAGCGCGAAATTAAACAAAGACTAAGGAAATAGACACAAGGACTTTATTTAATTTCGCGCTGGTTTCATCCAAGAATGTCTCTCCAACAAGCGCGGCTTGCATCTCTTGGACATTTTCTTGGCAGCTGAGTTTTGATATGCTTGGCAGGCGATCGCAACTTCTAAAATTCCACCATGTTTTCGCGACTTTTCTTTCGCTTTCAAGCTGGAAACCCATGCAGCGATACGTTTCTACGCTCCTTTTTAAGGTATCAGTAACCCAGTTGCATCCATAATGCGTAGTTTCTACAATATGCATCTCTACGCCGACAAAGGCCATTCAGAGTCCTAAATTTGTGCCGGGATGTTTCTCATTAGAATATCCAGATAGTCACCCTCTAGAAGAGCGCTCGATTTTTAGACTTTTTTTTGGATTCCCACATGCAGCAAAACGGCCAAGGTCGAGCGTAACGGAGTGAGCACTGTAGGCAAGATACATCATTTTATGAGACCACTGTAGCCGTGTAACAGTTGTCTTCAACGCGGCGCCGCAGCTCTGAACAGGCCAATCACCTTTCACGCATGAATGGGATTTCAAGATGGCGGTGGTCGGGCAACCCTGCTTCTGTAGGCCAACGACATGCCACAACTCTATCCCAGTGGTTTTGAGGATCAAAGCGAAGTCCACACAATGCGAGCGTCACGAAGGATAAATCGGTTTTTTAATAACACGAATGTGAGGTGAAACCCCCCTTTTTCATACCACTCCCCGCTAAGCGTACTGCTGTAAAATCTTGTAAAAAAAAGCTGAGTTTTAATCTCATGCGGTGTTTATGTCACCCTGAAGCGGCCGCCACGTGATTTAGCCAAGTGACCCTTTCAACTCGTGCCAAATTCGACATCGAGCTCTGCATTAAACCCTTGTATTTGTAACAGTAGAGCTTTTTTTCGGGACCGCAATGTACGTTGATGATCGTAACGCCAGGCGAAGGTACCCCACTGGGGCCTTAGATGGCGCCACTGCATTGATGGCCGTCCACGGCGCTATATCTGCTCGTGCGCCAGGCCACCCGCCGCACTACCACTCCCCCCACCCTCCCTCTCCCATATATACAGCGCGGAACTACCAGACATCCGTGGGTAAGCTTCGAGTAAACGTGCATCCTGCGGTGTGTGCGACTGTGAGTGACCCCACCTCAGCGGGATGTGGCCGCCCGCGTGCTGAAGTCAGCTCTGCGGTGTGAGCAGATTTCACCGGCGTGGAACTGGCTCTAATTTTTTTCCCCTCATAGCGCTGATGGACACCCTGGATGAGTCCTTGGCTACCGTGATGGAGACCCTGCATGACGAGGACATGCTGAACAACACCATAGTGGTGGTCATGAGCGATAACGGTGGCACACCATTCGGCCCTCATTCAACGAGGAGCTTCAACTGGCCCCTTCGCGGCGTCAAGCTAACTGTCTTCGAAGGCAGCACGCGAGTAGCTGCCTCGATGTGGTCGCCGCTGATTGCCAAGAAGAATCGGGTTTCCATGCAGCTAATGCACGCCACTGACTGGCTGCCTACTCTATACAGTGCCGCTGGTAAGCGATCCATCTTATATCTGAGAGTTCAAGGGTTGGAGGGCGTGCGGTCGCATGTGTGTCAGAGTTAAGTTAAGGGTGTGTTTACGTTCGCAGGCCTACTGCGTATTAGAGTGCAAAGACTCCCAGCTTTATGGTGTGTAACAGGCTAAAACCTTATCCCGTTCCTGTAGTAAGGCAAAAAATAACGCTTGAAAAACTCTGGCTTTGCCTTACAGGTAGTAAAAGACGGTTTGTAAGACGTTTCGGGAGTTATGCGGTTGGCATCGTCAGTGACAGAACTTACCCGTATAAAATACCATCAATCTATACATGCAGGCAAGAATAATCATCCGGTAGGGGGCAACAATTAGCATTGCACAGTGTTTGTCCCGGCGCATGAAAGATGACTCCATCAATATTCGCACTCCACCGCTGTTCCCGTACGAGTGTTTCGGTCTGCAAAAACAGGCACATGTCTGCCTTTCAAGCAGTATTCAACCAGGTTCGTCCTCACAGGTGTAGTATTTGTGTAGTATTTGCACCGCTTCTCTCCCAAAAGAACCGGGTTTCCATGCAGCTAATGCACGACACTGACTGGCTGCCTACGCTATACAGTGCCGCTGGTAAGCGATACATCTTACATTTGAGAGCCAACAGGAGGGCGCGTGCGCCCACGTGTGAGAAAGATAGAAATCAAGATACTGTGTTTAAGTTCACATGCCTACTGCGTCTTAGGGTAGGAAGACACTCAACTTGACATTGTGAACAGGCTGAATATGTTAACGTTCCTGTAGTAAAGCATAAAATAACACTTCAAAAACTCTGGCTTTGCCCTTCAGGTAGTAAAAGATCACATAAGACGTTTCGTAAGTGATGCTCTTGTCATTGTCAGTGACCGAACTGGCCCATATGAAATCCCAAAACATATGCATGGAGGTCACAACAGACAACCAGTAGGGGACCACGATTAGCATTGCGGCGTTTGTCGTGGCGCATGAACCACGAGTCAATAAATATTTGCACCCCACCGCTGTTTCCGTACGAGTGTTTTCTTGCCAACATAATCAAACTCCTGCCTGTCTTTTAAGTAACGTTCAACCAGCTTCGTCCTCACACGTGTAGTATTTGTAGCTTTGAAAATGTCTCTGTTAAGCAGCTTCATTCGTCTTTCTTGTGGACTCGGCCTCCCCGGTGGGGGATGAGTCACAGTCTTGGCATTTTACCTTGTCAACGACACCGTTCAGGTCATTCGCCGGGACGCGATCGTTTGGTTTCCGGGGATGGTTTCTGAGTGTGCACTGCGGCTTGGAAATCTCCTTAACAACGAAAGCATCAAAGCCCTCTTATGATCAGACACTCAACGAACAAACGGTGTTGAGACGGCACATGTAGGCCTTTCTTTCACCTGATTGAATCCAGGGTGTCGAACAAAAAAATACCGGTTCCGCTGGGCCGTTCTAGTTCGGGGGGCTTCATTTTGTTCCGGTTCTGCTAAGAACTTCGAAAACCGGTTCGAGTGCATTTATTCGATTTTCGAACCGGTTAATAGGTGCAACTGGTAACCAAGTGGTAAACAGGGAAACGTAAAAAAGGGCATAGCCACTTGAGAAAGCCAGGTACACGCATGCGGGCAGGCTCTCGCTAGAGCTTGCATGCACGCAGGCCCTCGTTAGAATGCACACAGGTTCTTGCTAGAATTCTCGAAAGCTCTCGCTAGAAATGGAAATTCGATGTGGATAAGAACTGATGAGAAGTGAGAATTCGGTGTAGAGAATTGAATAAGCGGACGCCAGAAATGAATGGTCGGGAGTGTCTGGGCAGGCCCTAACTAAGCACGTTTGATGATTCAATTTCCTCTGGACGATGATGAACACTAATAGGCTCATGGTGCTAGCACTGTAATTGCCGTTCACGTGACTACGTTAACAGGTGGAGACCCGAAGGATCTGGAAGTAACCTCGATGGAATGGACATCTGGCGCCATTTGTCAATCGACCTGCCATCGCCTCGGACTGAGATGCTGTACAACATAGACCCCACTGACAACACGGCAGCGGTTCGCGAGGGGAACATGAAGCTGGTGCAGGGTGTGTTTAATGATGGAGGCAACGACGGCCGCTACAAGACAACCGGCAATCCGCGGCCATTCGATGACATTGATGAACTAACGGCGAACTCCACTGTGGCACGTGTGCTCAGGTAGCTACCCTGTATACGACGCAGTTCAATATTCGAAAATACGTATGTTGTTTATTATACCTAGTATGCTACGTCTCACGCCAATTTCTGTCCTTGAAATGCTCAAAGGTGACAACTTATAATAATTTGGTGCTGAGATGGTTCACTAGACCCTGTTGAAATGTTCCATATAAACGGAATTATGGGAATACGGAATTCTCACCCAGCCTGTGAGAAGGCCGGCATCAAATTAAATATATTTTGAGAGAGATAAACGTTTATTTATCTTAAAGGAAAAGAAGTAAGATCGGAAGTGGTCAGCCTCGCAAGTCAAGGAGGCCGCGAGCTCGCGCTGATTCCAGTGCCCGGTCGACCAGAGCTTGTTGTTCCGGAGCCGAGCTGGTCAGAGCGAACTCCCACTGCTCAGGTGATGGGCGAAGGGGGGGTTATGGTTGTCTGGACATGAGTGCACCAAGTGGTAGGTAGTGAGAGGGACGTTGCAAGTGCGGCAGTCGTGTGTGAAGAGTGATGGAGAAATCTGGGAGAGAACAATGTAGTTAAAGTAAGTACGGGTCTGTAGGCGGCGCGAGATATGAGCCTGCTGGTTGTTGAGAGTAGGGTGGGGCGGTGAATAGATCCTTCTTAGGTAGTGGGATAGGATGACATTGTATGCAGGATCGAGGGGTGTTAGACAGGGGAATTGTGAAGCCCGGCAGCTCGAGCCATCTTGCCTTGAGGATGGGAATACCCGGAAGCGCAGATCGCGGGCGGGCCTCGTTCCCGGCAAGGCCCGAGTGCCCTGGGGTCCATACGATGGTGATTTCAAGATTTTCGGGCAAGGTCCGGAGGAGACGAAGGGCGCTTTCTGGTACCCTGCTGTACTGATACAGTCGGCAGGCCTGTTGGCAATCGGTAAGAAGTGTCACTTGTGGTTGGTTGTGGTGAGTAGTTGCAGCATGTGCAATCGCGATTGCCTCAGCCGCTGTGGGTGATAAACTACAATAAGATGCTGCTGTGGTCACCTCACCTTGAGGTGTAAGGGCAACAATTGCGGTTCCTCGTGATCAGGGGTGCTGTGCAATGTCTGCGTACCGAACCTGACGGACTTCGGAGTATTTTCTGGCCAGATGACGAACGCGAGCTTTTCTGCGGCCCTTGTTGAAAGTCGGGTGCATGTGGCGGAGTAGGGGGGCTACCCGGATCTTGCACCGTATGTTCGCCGGGATCTGGTGCGGGGCGTCGTTGCAATTAGGGGGTTCTCTCCCTATGAGTTGGAGTACTCTCCTGCCTGGTGGTGTTAGGGACAGTAGGTTCAGTTGCGCCATGTGCTGGGCTTCAAAAAAGTTCTGAGAGGGTGTTATGTAACCCGAGTTGTAGCAGTTTCTCGTTGCTGGTGTACGTAGGTAATTTTAGTGCCGCTTTATAGGTCTTGCGTACGAGGGCATCCCATTTGGCCTGTTCTCGAGGCTTGAGGGCCAGGAATGGCGTGGCGTACGTAAGCCTGCTGAGAAGTAGCGCTTGTACGACGCGGCACGTGTCCTGTTCTTTCAGCCCAAAATTTTTGTTGCTGATGCGACGAATGAGGTGGGTGAGCTGGGCTATGGTTGTTTGCAGTTGGGGTAGGAGGGCCGCGCTGGACCCATCATGGTGGAATGGGACCCCCAATATTTTTAGAGTCTTCACTTGGGGTATGGCTTGACCGGAGATGGTTACTTGTGGGTCAGGCGTCGGGAGAGGTGGGCGACCGCGGGTGCGGGACATTAAGACAGGAAGGGCTGATTTGGAGGGTTCGCAAGTCAGCCCTCTGGACTGGAGGTAGTAGATCGTGGTGTCGACTGCTTTCTAAGGGCATCTTGTTGGTGACTACTCGAGCCTTCTGTGGTTCATAGGGTTATATCATCAGCATAAAATGCATGCTGAAGGTGTGGTATGGACTCCAATAGTGAAGGGAGTAGAAAGAGGGCTATATTGAATAGTAGGGGTGAAATTACCGACCCCTGGGGTGTCCCCTTGGCCGGAGTGTTGAAGGTGGGTGATACATGGGAGCCGAGCCGGAGTGTTGCCGTTCGATTTGTGAGGAACGTCCTGACTAAGTTATAAGTTTTAGCTCCACGGTTGGTGTTAACGAGGTTTCCTAGGATGGTTGCATGGGTGACGTTGTCAAAGGTCCCCTTTATATCTAGTACCAGTACGGTTTTGGGTGTAGAACGGCTGAGATGATCTATGACGTGCTGTTTTAGTTGAATAAGAACATCTTGCGTCGAGAGATTTTGACGAAAGCCAAACATGGTGAGTGGGAAAAGTTCTGGTTGTTCTAGGTAGGCTGTCAAGCGTTGGTGCACTAGGTGCTCGAAAAGTATTCGAATTCACGATGTCAGTGAGATGGGGTGAAGCGATGCTGGGGAAATGAGCTTGTTGGGTTTTGGGATAAGGGTAATGTCAGAATGTTTCCACTCGGCCGGCACGGTTCCCTGTTCGCAATGATGACTGAACAGTTCTGGAAGTGAATCTTGGGAGTCATGGTCGAAGTTTCTGAGCAGTCAGTTGGTGATTCCATCTCTACCTGGCGTTGTGTTTCGGGTGGGACGTGCTAATGCTTGCTGGAATTCTGATTCTGCGAAATGAGCATCCAGTTCGCTGTTGGGCTGCCCCGTGCATTCAGTTGAGATAGGGGCCGGATGCGCCGTAGGGCGACCGAAGAGGTGGGTTTTGATGGCTTGAAGGAGTTCTCCGGGTGTAAGATCACTGTTTCTGATTAGTCGATAGATCCTGGTGTTGGTGATGGAACGGGACTTGGTATTTTCGATGAGGTGGCGCAGTATATGCCACTTGCGTTTGGTACTGACAGTGCCCTTCAACTGGTCACAAAATGAGAGCCAGCTTTGCTGCTGGAGTGTTTTGGCATTGTCTTGAGCTTGTTGGGTGAGTTGGGCTATGCGCTTCCTTTATTTCTTGTAGTGGCTCTGACGTGGCCATCTCTTGATAAGGCCTCGGCGGGCATCCCAGATGTGGAGGAGATGCGGGTCTACGTCAGGGTTGGTGTCCGTGAGGGCTATTTTCTGTGTGTGCTTGCGAACAAGTTTGTTAAGTGCTTCGGTCCATGCCGTGATGTCTTCCCCGATGGGTGGGAGCGGAGTGGGGTCAGCTCTGAATTCCGGCCAGTTGGTGGCTCTAGCCTTCTTCCTCCTGGTGGAAGAGTGGGTGAGCCTAATTGTAAGAGAAATTATATAGTGGTCGCTGCCCAATGTGTCCGGCAGGCGAGTATACTGAACGTTTGGTGTGTTGGTCGCAAAGTGAGGTCTGGTGTTGTATCCCGTGCCACACTCGTTTTTCGAAACACAAGATAATTCAATGCTGCATACCTTCTGTGAAATTCGGCACCATTTTTCCTGCTATCGGATTGCCAGCAACGCCAAATCATTGTCCGAATAAACCCTGTGCGGGTAATTTGGCCAGCCGTGTCCGCGAAGGCGATGGCGTCACGAGCATATTCAGTGGTAGATTTAGCGCAGGTGGGTAGTATGGTGCCGAAAGTTAAGGTAGGCTCACCTCCAAGGAGAAGTAAAAGTTAATTGCCTCCGGCGGTGTCGTTGCGGGAGAAATCATAGGCAAAAGCAACTTTGAAGCTAGTGTTTCAAAAAGCAGGAGTGGAGCAGTGGCGCGAAGCTCGAGGGTCATTCCTCCATCGACGACGATGAAGCAATGGATGGCACGTACACACAGCAGGAGCGATTGGTGGTAGCGAAGAAGGTGGCTAATCATAGAATCATTCCCTGAACTTCTGAAGTGAAACAACATAAGGACCGTGGCATGATTTGTGCCGACAAAAATCAGCGTCCATCTGCCCCTAATTAAGGCTCAGGGGTCGTTGTGTCCCGTGTGCCGTAAGGCTTGAGCATATGCTGAGTTGCCGAGTAAGCCGATGATGTTGTGGGCCTTGCCGGGCAATTGCGCACGTGTCGGGGATAGCCGCAAGCTTGATGCGGTAAGAGCCATCGAAGCGGGAGATTAGCTTCCGACAAAGTCTAGGGCGGCGAGAAGGAGTCCACAAGGAAAACTATAGAGCTCAGAACATAATGAGCAGAGCGCTAATCCCTTATCGTATCTAATTTTCTGGGAAGCCAGTAATGCTGAAAACCTTGTGCGGGTAAGTTCGCGGGCCGTGTCAGCGAGGTGGATGGCGTTCCCAGCACATGGAGTGGTGGGGTAGGTGGTAGCATAATGCCTAAGGTTAAAGTAGGTATCCGGCAGTGTATGGAGAGTATCCGGCACTGTCATTGCGGGAGCAATTACAGGTAAAAGGGACATAGAGCAGTGTGACGTCCCAGGTATCAATAGTTGGAGACGTGCACTGCAAGCTTTTCAGTAAACATTTTGCTAAAGTGCACAGTAAAGCTATTCGTCTAAGGCTGATATTCGGTCGCCAGTTGGTGCTTTGTTTCGCAAGAGCGAAATCACGAACCGTGACAAGTGGTGAAACGAGGTACTTAAAGGGAATCTGCCACCCTTCCTATAAACACTTCAACTCTTTCCTTCACATCTGGAAGACTGAGAAAGCTATAGTCATCACCTGCATGGAGCGGCACGGCGTGATTTGCTTGTCCCAGCAGATGCGCCTTTCGTTTCTGGTTTGCTTTTATGGTTGTATTTTTAAAGTGGCCATCGACTGTGTTCATTGCTGAAACTGAAGGAAAGAACAAATCCACGTTCGGGAAAGCGAGAACGAAATCTCTTTTGAACAAGCTTCTAAGTTATCTGATGGGCATCAATGCAGCAATTTTTGGCTGAAGTACTTTGTTGCCTCCTATTCTAAGTACTGGATGTGTTTGTTGGGTACGTTCTGAAAGCATATAGGATTTCGAAATAAGGGGTGATGCGATCTATGTGCAGGGGGCCATGGCAGCTGGAGAGATGTGTCAGAGCCAGCCAGCGATTCGTTGTCAGTGTTGTTGAAGGATGTCGCCGGTGCTACGCGCCATTGTTTACTTCTGCTTATCTAACAGCAGTAACTTGTTATAGACTGCAGCAGAAGTAGACTTTGAATGGCGCAACTAACAGTTCGACTGCTGAGGCTACCCAAGTAGCCGAGGCTCGTGGAGCTTAGATTTACGAGAACCAGAGGTGCGGCATACGTACATGAGTTCCAAAGAAGTAACACTGCTGGGGTATGATATGAATGGCTAGTTGAGACTGAGTGAGGCCTTCGAACTCGTGACGTACCATTGCACCAAATCTTGGAAATGACCACCTACCATCGCACCAATTATTTCGCTGCACTGTTTCGCAAAATTGGATGAATAGTGCTATGACCTAACGACTTCAATTAATGCAGGAGTTTTTATGGCGTCGACAACCTCCAGTTTCCCGAAGGCTGGCGTGAGCGTGCCACAGTGACGTGCGGCAATACGAAAGGCAAGCGCTCAAATTTTGTCAGCGGGAAGCCACCGTACCTGTTCGACCTCAAGAAAGATCCCTGTGAGCTGTACAACTTGGCACGCAAAAATCCAAGGGTATGCAAGCATTACTTTGAGAAATTGGGGCAGCTTCCTACTAGTGGCGCGAAGACTGGGCAAACAGCGAAGCTGGCGGCCTTAACTAGATTGTTCTTTGTTCGGCTAAGCTGATGCGTTGTTATGCTTCGAGACTCCGTCAAGTTGTCTGCGTAGTGTCATAGTTAGCACCCTAAAGAATAATGAACACTCGGTCATTAAAGCATGTATATTGCACGCGAGCCCACTGAATCTGCGGTGAAGCCCCAAGAGTATCGGAGGGCGCAGCGGTATGAGCGTTTGCTCAAAATTTAATTTGGACTTGTTCGGAGGCCACCGTTCGGCTTCTGTGTTTTGGCGTGTGGAATGGTGGGATCAACTAGTTGATAAACTTTATCTCTTCTCGGCCGTCTGGCTTCTTTTATTTTTCCAATAATAATTCTCTGTACACCTTAAAAACTGTACCACTCGTCGCAAAAAGCGATAGAACGAGCCGCCCTGCGGCTTGTTTCCAAAGACATGCTTGTGCGAGTGTTATCGCGCCTCCGACAGGTGGCGACACGAGTCCCGCTCACTTGGCGAGGTTTTTGTTGCGCACGTTCGCCGGCCCTACCACAACCTTAAACAGCATCGTTGCTAAATTATGTGCCGTCATGTTCCACACAATAAATTCCGTCAACTGCAGCAAATGATGGATGTGCGCGCAAAAAACAGCCGAACTTGACACAAATGAATGCATTGAAAGAATGAATAGTTGGTTGAACCTCCTAACCACTTCCCCCCTCCCTCGGCCACGCCACTGGCCGGTAGGGCACGCCGTGGACTGCAAAATCACGGCGCACTGCTGATGAGTGGGTCTATGAACTCCCTCTCCGTGATAGACAGCATGGCATGGTACCTCACAGATTAAGCTTAGGAATCGTGCTGGGCCCTCTCCTCAACAATACCTAACAAATGGGGCCACCCCTGTGAGCAGCAATTAGTGACGAATATGCGTGCGTATTCGCCTTTACTTGAACAAACATCGCCTGTAATCGTATTCAGTACCCATAACATTTCCTTGGAGCTAGATGTTTGCCTGTTATTATTTTGCTCCTGGCCGATCTCATTCTGGCCGAAAGCGACGCCAATGACTGGATCGCAAAAGGTTTTTCTTTTTAAATTGACGGACGTCGATGATAATGGCGTCCACGGGGGATCAAAGCCTATATTTTAGGTCGAGTTGCTTGTACAAGTAAGTGGCATGTAAAGTAACTCCCCGCGAAGCTTCGTGTTATGCTGAATATGGCCACGAAAGCTATAATTCCGATACCGCTGCTTAGCCAATCTGCTACGCCAATGAAAACAATGAAGATGATATCGAATAACACATGGGTTGTAAAAACTGTGGGATCTGCACGCAGAAATAACCTGAGGCTGATGAACACTGTGTTTTAAAAACGCAAGAATTGGAAATAGATATGGAAAAGCCCCGATGGTACAACAAAAAACAAAATTTACTTTACTTTAAATGACAACCCAGGTGTAGTGCAATCCATAGAGGTGCTAAGTAATATTTGGAGCAACGATCATAGGAGGGTTACATGCAAGGTAAGGCCTGCTCTCAAAAGAGAAATGAGGAAACTTCTGAAAGCTAAGAAACCCCGCTTGGAGTAAGTTAGGGCCAGACCGCAAAGGTTTAAAAAACTCTTCAAAACAAATTCGTGCTTCTAGACGATCAGAACGAGGTAAGTGTAGAGAGGCTAAATTACAACTTAACATCGGCAGTCAGTGAATCAGCAGCAGCTGTGGAAGAAGTAACATGTAGGGAACAAACTGAAAACGGTGAAAACGAAGGAACTAATTGCCAACCGTAAGAACATGAAAGTGTCAAGTACGGCAGAAAAGATTGAATTAGTCGACCTGTTGAAACTGATACAGGAGCAAAACAAACGATATAACACGGCAGTAATCGAGGAAACGCTGCGAATAGGACGAAGCTTAAAAGTAACTACGAGAAAGCTAGTCATCGGCACAGACAGGATGTACGCACTCAGAGACGAACAAGATAGCATTACGCACAACTTGGACGAAATAATAAAGGTAGCAGAGGCGGCGATTCTACACCAAGCTGTCTGCCAGCAATATTAGACAAAAAAAAACACTGATAGTGCAAGCTAGACTTGCGAGTATCCCAGTGGTAACTAAATAGGTAGGAAAGGCTTTGAAAGGCATGAATAGAGGGAAAGCTACAGGTGACGACGGCATGACCGTGGATCTTTTGAAAGAGGGAGGACCTATTCTACTGGAAAAGCTTGCTGTACTATTTTCTGAATGCTTTAAGACTCAAAAAGTGCCCATAGCCTGGAAAAACGCCAACATTATTACGATTCATAAGAAGGGGGATCACAAGGACCTCAATAGTTACCGACCCATAACCCCACTAGCAGTTGTTTAGCAAGCTGTTTACCGTAGTTATATTTAGCCGCATAGGTGAAAGCCTGGATTTCCAGCAACCCAGAGAGCAGGCTAAGGAAAGGGTACTCAACCATGTATCACATCCACGTCATCAACCAAGTGATAGAAAAATCCGCAGAGTACACTAACCGCTGTACATATGGCTTCATAGATTGCGAGAAAGCGTTTGATTCCGTTCTCACCGCAGCCGTTTCAAAAACACTTTTAAGGAGCAGGGAATACAGGAGCCTTACCTAAGACTTCTAGAAGGCATGTAGAAGGGATGCACGGGCAAGGTAACCGTGCACAAAAAAATCGATAAATTCCCGATCTGAAAGGGAGTAAGACAAGGAGATACCATCTCGCCAAAACTATTCACAGCATGTCTGGAGGGGGTATTTAGAAAGCTTGAGTTGGAAAACATTGCATTAAGGATAAATGGGGAATACTTGAGCCATTCGAAGGTTTGCGGACGACATAGTCTAGCTAAGTGAGACTCCAGAGCAGATGTAAACAATGCTTGAGGAACTACAGTCAAAAAGCACGGACATGGGGCTAAAAATAAATATTAATTTAAAATAAGCATGCCAGAAATGTCCTCTTCAGCTTAGGGAAGAAAATTGTAGAAGACGAAAGAGATTATAACTACATCGGAGAGATGATTAGTGCAGACCCCATCCTCGAGAGAAAAATCCCTGCGAAGAATAGGTATGGGTTGGTGAGCACTCGGCAAGCACTCCAAAATAATCAAGTGTAAGCTACCTCTGTCACTCGAAAGAAAAATCTACAACCAGTGCATACTGCCGGTTATAACATACGGGGCTGAAACGTGGCGCCTTACTAAACAACTAGGACGCAAACTTAGGTCGGCTCAATGGGCCATCGAACGTATAATGTTATGCGTAACACTCAGGGACAGGAAACGAGCTACCTGGGTCAGAGAACAAACCAGAATAGAAGACATAGTAGTTGAAATAAAGAAAAAGAAATGGCTGGCCATGTAGTTAGATGAACCGACAACCGGTGGAAATTAGTGTATTAGAGTTGATACCAAGAGACGGGTTAGAAGAAGGGGAAGGCCATTATTCCGAGGTAGGGACGAGATAAATTTCGGGGTAAACTGCGGACTCGAACAGCGCAGGACAGGATCTTTTGGAGGTCAATGGGAGAGGCCTTTGTCTTGCAGCGACCATACTACGCTGATTATATAGATGAAAACTGTATGAGCAAGCCCCGGCGTGTTTTATGCAACGGACAATTCCATGAGAACTTCTTGTTCAGCGCTGCCGCGGTAAAACAAAGATGACATTGTGATTGTGTTTTTTTTTTTTAATTCTGAATGAAATCTAAAAGCCATTTGGTAGCGTTTTTTAGCGTAACCTGTGATAATTGCGCAGTTTAATAATCCTAAACGTCGTATCATCGAAGATTTTTGCTCTTGCTATAAAATTGCCGTTTGAAGTCCTACGATTTCATGTGGCTGCTCATCTTATTTTAGCAAAGGCCAGTTTTCAAATAAAACCTGTTCGTTACATGTTTTCAGATGGTCAAAAAGCTGCAAAAGAAAATCGACCGATATGCGGCCACGTCAATGCCACCTGAAAACAAGCCCGTTGATGAGGAAGGCTTTCCTGAGAAACACGATGGTGTCTGGGCGCCTTGGATGCGATGAGCTATTGTAGTGGGGGAATATGCGTGGGCGTTCAGTAACCTCACCATTGACTACCAATGAACGAACACCTTCCTAGCATGATAGCTTTTCTGGCCTGCGAAACCTGAATGAAAATAAAGCTGAACTATCGTTTGCATTGGCTACTACTCTCATTTTTACTAAGCGATCAAATACTTTAAAAGAACACTCTTCAAGGCACCGGCATTTTTAGGGAACTCTTCCAGGCACCGGATTCAAGGCACCGGCATTTTTCGGATTATCATTTAGAGTTACGACTTTTACTCCTGCCGAATCCTAACTGTGAATAATATTAACTGCGTTCGCTGAGTTATCATTCTTTCCGAATGTATGTGGTAGCAAACGAAAGCTCATTAGACTCCTGCTAAGATGTTACCGCCCGGAATACATCAGAGTTTAGACCTAGTGTGAAGAGTTTGCAAGTGGACAATGTAGCGCCTAATATTCTGTTTTCTAAAAGTCGGTAATCCACGACTACATATAGCAGTACCCTGCGCAGCGGCTGCCCCCTGTGATCTATCGCTGTGAACTGTGGTCCTGGGTATTTGTCTTCGACACCATTACATGAACTTCATCTAAAGCCACCGGAATGCATCTATGGAGTTCTCGTGTACTAAACGAGTTCTGAAAAACTTTTCGTAGACATACGGCAGCCTTAGGGTTGTTTGAACTATTCGTCGAAATATATCCCATTTACCGAAAATCATGGGGAAACTCACACTTTGGCCACTCACTATTATACTAAACGTTATCTATAAAGATCTGGCATAATCGGGTGTGTTAGTGCGTGGTAAGTGTAGGAACAATGACTACTGCACATTTTGAACATCACTCAGTCTCCTCTGCCAAAGGAAGCGGGTTTGGTCCAGGTCACGGCGGCTGTTTTCTAGATACAGGTGAAAAACGAAATCATCCGTGTTTCAAGCTTTCGGCGCACGGCGAAGATCTCAAAGTGGTCGAAATCAATCAGGAGCTCTCTACTACGGCGCACCTGAAAGCCTAAGTTTATTTTCTGCGCGGAAGACCCCAAAAACCAGCTACTCCGTTGCGTGTGCACTGGTACACTTTTTTCCATCTCAAATAACTGAAATTCGATGTGGCTATTTTCCCTCGGATATGGTGCTCACTTGCTAACTTTTTGTTCTGCCTTCCTATTCGCTTCGTATAGTCGCGTACAAGTTAAGAACGACAGCGGAAGTTGCCTTTGAGCCTCATATCTTCAGCCGGCTGTTCCACAGCGCGGCGGTAAAAGGCTGTAACTGCGAGTATTTGGAACATTGCACGAGTTGTTTCCGTCATTTTTCGGACCTAATGTGCTTACAAACTACTGCAGTGACGACAAGCAAACTAGGTCAGCAAAAAGCACACGACGTAACGCATTATGTGCAATCTATTTTTAAAAAGCGAACGCGTTTTGACATTCGTGTCTACCGCTTCGGTGGTATGACACACTACATGAGCTATTGCCGTTCTTAACTTGCATTAGCGCGGGAGGTTTAAATATATGCGCGGAAGGTTCAAACACGATGTGCAATGTCTACTGCGGTGGCGACGCGGTGCGAGATGACAGCAGAGTAGTGCGCGCAGCCTTTCGTTCGCTGATCACGCGATCCCCGCCTGAGACGCAGCGGATAAGAGCCGTGACCGAGAAGACTGCAGTTCGCAATTCGCACAAATTTCTCATTGGGGAGTATAGCAATCGTCAGTGAATTTTTATGCGCCCAGTCGCAGGCTCCAGTGCGAGTGAGGCGAAGCTGCGGTATTTGGTGATTAAACTTAGCCCCACCTGACGGAACGCGCTGTCCCTGCGCGGCACTTTTTTGACATGCTGGCTTCCACTGTAGCCGGCTGCGATGGGCACGTCGGTATCTATAAAGTCGGTCGTGTTACTGACAGATCCGCGCAGGTCCGTACATGCCGCGCCACAGGACGAGCTCCAGTGTGCGGTTGCCACTCTCCTTCCGCCTCGGAGCAAAGGTGCACCGTGTGCAAAACGAAGGCGTCGCGTAATGTGGCGCGTGGGAACCAGCTCTCGCCACGTGAGGAAATCCATGTGTCCGCAGGGCATTAAAGAAAGCATGCATGCAGCAGGTCATTAAAGCAAGCATGAACCCCAGCTTACGCGCACAGAAAAAATGTGCCGCACATCGCCCTTTAACTTCTTTCTTAATCTTCACTGTCGGAAATGAGGGGCAGATATAATGCAACTGCATGCATAGCATTTCTCCGCAATTTTCAGTTCATAAACTTCCTGTGAACACCAGCATAGTCCAAAATAAAAAGAAAAAGTTAAACGTCCGCCACACTCATTTGTTTACATACAGAGGCCTCTTAAAAGCTAACCACAAGTACATTAGCAATGCCACGAACAGCAAACATAACTGCACAGAAGCAGCAGCAAGAAGTTTGCAAGAAAAAGAACATTCATTTACCAAGCTGTACAAGATTTCAGCCAATTTCTAGTTGTTTAGAAATGTTCGACAGACGCATTCTTGATAAGTTGTTCTAGCAGCGCGGGGTGGAGGTACTGTGGCTCATCCATCCACCTTATGATACAAAAACTAAACGGCAGCATGACCAGTATACCCAGGGCCGTGCTGGTTTAAACTTTGAATTTCGTCGAGCTGTTGGTCCGCCTTGGGTTTACTCGTAGGGTGGACACGTGCTTAGCACATTACGCTCAGCCCTTACCTTTGTTAAGCCGAGCACTGTTAGGTGACGACTCACTTAGACCATTGGGGACACTGAATCCATCGCCCTCATTAGCTACGATAAATGAAAACGGTGACAACTGTGATATGGCGCTCATACATTGAGCTCAATCGTTTATATATACGTATCGAAATTTAGAGTTCAAGTCAAATATTTTCTGTTACTGTTGCCTACGAACGTGTCTCATTCGGCCAGCCTCTGCTGGATCATGCACGTCAGAGATTTGCTCCGAAACGTCGGCGTCGCCGGAGGCACGCACACAGCGGCCATGCCGGTCATGGCTTCCGGGTACTCGGCCGGGAACCGGTAGCAGTTGTCGATTTGTAAGTACACTTCCGGCCTCTTCAGCGGACCGTTCAGGACGCTGCTGGTGCCGCCGATGACGTAGATGTTGGTGTCTGAAATGACAGTGGCAAGGAATTATTCCACCTAAATAAAGGAACGGTTGAGGAAGGCGCAGGGGCAGTATAAAGTAAAAAACGGGATGACTTTCAACTCATTCAAGCTCAAGACCTACAGCGTACACATCCTGTTTGCCGTTGTCGGTTACAGTCACTCCAGGAGCGAACCCATCGTGGCCCCCGGAGTATGGCGTAACCTGAGCTAGCCTTCAAGAATGTGCTACGCTGCAACCTTGGCATCCACCACCGCATTCTCTAAGAAGTTCTCTGAGCACACTAGGTGTGCCTGTGCCAGCACCATATTTTAAACGCTTACCCTCCTTCTCGCCCAACTTATCTGTCTTTCAGTCGGCAAGCTTGATCACTGCAGCAGCTTGTTTCAGAAACAAAAATATTCTCAGTCGTCCACGTGCGCACATGTTACGCAAGGGAAATCGGTTAATGCGCGGCAAATCGATGGGAGAGGTCAACCCAACGCGATCCTAGGGTGCCTCTATGCCAGTGCGGACACGCGTAAATCGAGCACCCTACACGATTCATCGTGTAGCCGCCACCCTGTGGTCTCATGAACGACCCTTGTGGAACAGGACAAGCCCCGCGAAGAAACGAGGCTTAAACGGTCATTAGAACATGCAGTTGAAACATGAAGCTTATGCCAAACTTTTTTAGGCGACGCCGTAGGTTTCTCGGTCACAAAGAAATCAAAGCAAGTAGCTTTACCTTCAACTGTCACCAAATTATTCCGAAGACGATAGTCTTTCTTGGGCTAGTTGAAAGCAGGAACTTTGGTCTGCCTGCGTGTATGTATGTCTGTCTGTCTGTCTGTCTGTCTGTCTGTCTGTCTGTCTGTCTGGGCCCCCGACTGAGCCACCCGGCCAAAGCGAAGTATCTAAGTATCGATTGAACAAGATGTTCCATTCCGAAGCATCTAGATCTGATGTTAGTGTTATCACTTGTCAACATTGTTGACACGTATTAACACTGACAAAATCACACCGTCGCGCGCTGTCATCCGCGAAGCTATAGCAACTGGCGGCATTCGAAGTTGTTCAACAGCAATGCAAGATTCCAGTAAATGGATCGTAGAGCCCACGTGACAAAGGGCCTCATAGTGGAGCAGTGGAACGCGGTAAACTTGAATTGATTGACGTGGCAGGGGCGCCACACACGGCTATTGTCTTCAAACATTTGCAACGAAGTAAGCAGATGCGCGGCCATTTTTTTATCACAGTGCAAAAGAAAGCTGTTTCCTCCAGATTTCTGGCACAAAGCGTTTCAGCCTCGCTCGAAAAGTAATATTGTAATTCACATTTTTTCACGCCTATGCACCTATGAACCGCACAATAGCTATACAACCGCTGTACTTGTTCCCTCTGTCTGCTTCAACTCCGAAAATTTGGGTTCAGACTTAACCGCGTGAACTAGCCGGGACAATGTGCTTCGGAAGAGCAATGCTCAACTCTAAATTAGGTTATCGATGTGCTTTAACATGACTATGTTAGCGACGTGCTTAACGACGTGCTTTAACATGGCGTGCTTTAAGATTACCAAAGTAAGAGTTCATCATTGCAACCGCAGGAGTGTAAAGAACAGTGTTGCTATCATAATCATCACCGCCAAAACTGTATTTATATCCTATGCAGGATGAAGGCCTCCCCCATATAGCTGCAACAGCTCCTATACTGCGCCGCTCGAGTCTATTCTTTGCCCCCACATTTGCTCATTTCGTCCATCCGTCGTGTTATTGGCCTTCCCCTTATTCTAGATTCGCCTCTAGGCATCCACTCTGCCACACTGCTGGTCAACCGGTTGTTATTCCTTCTCACCACATGGCCAGCCCAAGTCTATTTCTTTATTTGAACCATGTTATCATCCACTCGAATTTATTCCCTGGTCCAGTATTCTCGTTTCCTATCTCTTAATATTCGGTTCATGGTTCGTTGAGCTGACCTAAGTTTGGTTCCAAGTCGGTTAGCAAGACGCCAAGTTTCCACTCAAATTGTCATCACCGGTAGGACGCATTGGTTGCGATTTTTAATTTCAGCGATAGAGGTAGATTCCCTTGCGGTATTTGGGAGTGTTTGCAAAGCGCAGCCCAGGCCATACATAATGTGAGCCGAATATCTCTCTCGTATCAATGCATTAAACGCAATGGGGACGATACACGTACTACGATTTCAGTGAGATACTGTAAGCCTGCCGCGGACATCCCTCTGGCAGAAAACTCCCGTTTTACGGAAGTTGCACATGACAAAAAGAAAATAAGAATAGATGAGAAGGCCAGGGGCGCCATCGACGGAGCCATCGTGCAGGCTCAAAAGTTCAGGATAGATTTTGTCCCCGCTCAATGGCTCATTCCGTTGCCTGCTCACTGGCCGCTCACCGGCCACGGCGACGGCAGCCGCATGCCTCGAGTGCACGGTGCAGCCCACGTGGACCCATCCGCTGGACTCGAGCACGTCCACGTCGCGTAGGCTGACCAGCGGCAGTCCGGGCTCAGAGTTGTCGTAGCAGCCGCCGAGCAGCCACAACCGCTCGCAAGTGAGGCAGCCGCAGGGAAGGCGCGGGGCTTGGGCAGAGGGGGACCCGTACTCCACCTGTACAAGCACCACGTTACGTATTTTGTATAGAACTCATACTGTGAGACTAAATTAGTTCAGTCGAAATGTTCCAGGTGGAGTCACTTTCAGTATCCCGAAATTCAAGGCGGTAGAACTGTTGGAAACAACCGGTGGTCCTTGTAAACGGGCAAGCACCCCAAAACACGTATTCTCCGTCTTCCGGTGTTTTGGCCGTTTCACTCCTTACAAGAAAAAAATAGGTCCTCCAATACATGTCGGCATTCACGTCGTACAGTGTACGTCAAGCAGAACGGACATACGGTGCTTCCTGTAGAACTGGGCTTACCGCCGTCAAGGCCCACAAAATATTCTTACCGGCATACCTCGGCAAAGTTGAACTGCCTCACTCAGATTCACTCACAAATTTATTTTGAAATCACCCCTTACTCAAAGTCAGAGTCATTGCTTAGGAACTCATGTGAGCTCACTCACACTCAAACTCAGCGAGCGCAAGACTCAGAACTAACATGTACTCAGATGGACTCAGTACTCAAATTGGCTCAGATCTCAGGTGGACTCAAAACTGATAGGGATTCAAAGTTGAAAATTCGCGCGGCCTCTACGAATCATAGGGGCTCAAACTCCTGTAAATTCTTGTATTTTCTAAGACGTGACCTCGTAACTCCAATCAGGCCAGAAAGAATTTCGGCTCCAGATTTAATACAGCTATATTTGCTAGGTATTCAGCATGTTTATAAGAGGTTTTCTAGAACATTAAATTGGGAACAGGTGCGCGTAAGGGTTAATGGAGAATGCCTCAGTAACCTCAGATTTGCTGATGACGTTGCCTTCCTAAGTAACTTGGTGGACGAATTCGCAAAGCATGATTACCGCACTGGACAAGCAGAGTAGAATTGTGAGCCTAAAATGTAATATGCAGAAAACTCATGTAATGCTCCATGGCCTCGGAAGAGCACGGTGGTTTAAAATATGTGGCGAGGCAGGAAAAGTGGTTAAGCGAATATATCTACTTAGGCCTAGAAGTGACCCCGGATCCCAACCATGACGCAGAGATAATTAGAAGGATGAGATATGGGTGGAGTGCATTCGGCAGGCATCTCAGATCAATGAATGGCAGCCTACCATTGTCCCTGAAGAAGAAAGTGTATGACAGCTGCATCTTACCGGTACTCACCAAGGGGGCAGAAACTTGGAGGCTCACTAAGAGGGTTCAACTTAAATTGAGGACGACTCAGCGAGCAATGAAACGGAAGATGATAGGTGTAACATTAAGGGACAAGACGAGAGCGGATTGCGTCAGGGAACAAACGGCGTGTTGAGGACATATTAGCAGAAATTAAGAAGAAATGGGCGTGGGCAGGGCACGTAATGCGAAGGCAAGATAACCGCCGGTCATTACGGGTAACACACTGGATCTCCAGAGAAGGCAAACGTGGCAGGGGGCGACAGAAAGTTAGATGGGCAGATGAGATCAATAGGTTTGCGGGATAACTTGGTCGTAGTTAGCACAGGACCGGGATAATTGGAGATCTATGGGAGAGACTTTTCCCTGCAGTGTGCGTAGACAGCCTGATAATGATGATGACTGGTTAGGTGATGATGACTAGCGCCGCTTACAAGCAATGTAAGTACAGTAGAACCCCGAGTATACGACTCTCTTGGACTATGAAAAGCGTGAGAAAACGCGGGCATCGTGAAATCTGAACAACAAACTAATGCTTTGCAGGGCTCGAAAAGTGAAATCACTAAAAAATTAAATGTTGAAAGAATAATGCAGTGCAGGTGCCAATCACGCTGTATTAAAACAAGCCTTGCACTGCCGTCAACTGCCGCTGATTGCCGCCGGCGGGTGCGAATCATGGCAGCAAGCGATCACGAGAAAAACATGTGGAAGCCTAAGCCTATCAGCGTAACCTCGTTGGCAATTCACTGCTGAGTTGGAAACAGAAAACCTACATACTGCCCCTACGACCGCTGCGTAACAGACAAGAAGAGACGGATGCGAGAAGAGAGGGAATGCGACTTTGCAGGGAACTGGCCGCTGCTGGAGGTGAGAGAACCGACAGATGAGACGGACAAGAACCCGCCGCGGTGAATCCGTGGCTATGGAGTTATGCTGCTGAGCCCGCAGACGCGGGTTAGATTCCTGGCTGCAGCGGCAGCTTTTCTGATTATGGCGAAAGGCGAAAATGCCCGCATGTTCGAGATTTTGGCGCACGTTACAAGGGCACTTAAACCGGATTCCAAAGGTAGCGATTTTACGTTGAGCATATTGCTGGAGTACTAACCCAGGAACGTTCTGCCGAAAATGCTTTAAAGCGTTGGGTATTAGCCGAGTTATTGCTCATTAAAAAGGGTCCGCAATAAGGCCTGGAGTTTTAACCCCCTCATCGCGCCTCCAAAGCACTGTGGAAGCTGTGACGTCACCGACCAGGCGCAAGACTACCTAGAGAAACAGGGCAAGGCCCGTGCTGGTTCGAGATGCGCGCAGCAATAGGCTCCGTTGGGCGGTACGTCAGGATTTTATATCTTTGATTGATTGATTCATTCATTCATTCAGTCATTCATTCGTCATTGATTGATTGATTGATTGATTGATTGATTGATTGATTGATTGATTGATTGATTGATTGATTGATTGATTGATTGATTGATTTTATGGTTTAACACGCCGACGCAACGCAGGCGACGAGGCGCGCCTACTGGAGGGCTCCGGATTAATTTTGACCACCTGGGGACCTTTACCGTGGGTCGAAATCTTGTACACACGGGCGTTTTTGCTTTCCGCCTGAATCAGAAAAGCTGCCGCCGCGGCCGATATTTTTTTATCAGTCGACGGGATGTTCCGCCTACTACAGCCACTACAGATAAAAGAGGCCGGTCGGCGGTCGGCCGGCATGAATAGACCGTGCGACTGTGCTCCTCGCGTCAGCCGCGCTCGCGTCGGCGTGTCGGCAAGTCGCGTCTGGCATCGCAGTCGGCAGTCAGTCGCGTCTGTCACGTCAGAATATTAGGGTAAACAAGCGTTTGAAGGCCAGATAGGGGTTGTCCCAAACACAACATGCTCGCTGCACTACAGTAATTGAAAATTTCCACCGACTAGCAGCCTATTAGCGCTTCTGCATGCGGCGCTGTCGCGGGGAACTGGTCCCTCCAATGTCGGAGAAAAGGCTTCGCATCCCCGTAGTTATTTTGAAACCGCTTCACGAAGCCGCGCCGACGACGATCACTAGGCATCTTTCACTGCACTATGTGAAAGACGCATTGATAAATTGATTTTAAGTCATAGTCCCGCTCTGGCGGGTGCTGACAAGTTTTAGGTGCTGCGGTGTATGCCGTGTCGTGCACCACACCGCAGAGTGCACGCTCCTGGTTGACGTGCAGGCAGATGCTTGCCGCGGTCGCGCGTGTAGCGGCGTTTCCGCCTGCATAGACTCCCCGTGTTTTTAAGCGTTATGCATACCTTGTAAACGACGCGCTACATCTACAAACTCAGCTAAGCTCGTGAACGGATGGCGACGATCGATATTCGTCCCTACTAAGATACGCCGTGCCGCCGGTGCCGGAGCCCCGCTCGCGGGAACCGCACCCGCGCTTCCTCCAGAACTGGAAACGCTGATTGGCTACAGCATTTAAAGGGGCCCACCAATAGCAGCACCGTGCTGTTCAGTGCTTCGTGAGTCATAGAGGCTGCGTCAAAGCCTTCTGCCGCACGTCAGAGCACGGCAGTATAGCGATGAGGATCGGTTGGTAAACAAGGATATAAAGGGAAGTTTTTTCGTGTTTGTGCGGCCCTTGCTTTACGCAGAGGTGTAACATTTGGTATAGGTTGTCGTGAAGGGGTACTCTAGCTATTGCGCGATTGAAATGCCGACCTTCGGAAGCCTATTCAGGGCCCCTTTAAATATCCCCAGGTGGTCAAAGATAATCCGTAGTACTCCCCTACGGCGTGCCTCCGCCTGTGTAGCTGTCGGCCGCATTAAATCTGATAATCCATCAATCGAGACGGAGAAGAAATCTATGCCGGATAGAACCAATTGAGCGAGCCCAGCGTTCGCGGAACACGCCCGTGGCACTTTCATTTCGTCCGCCGATCGGTGGCGCGCCTCACGTGGGTCGTCGAATAACGCCGGTCAGGCATAAAATCGCGTCGCATAACCGAGGTTTTTAAGGCATTGTCTATACAAGTACTTCGCCGGGGTTAGACTTGTCCGTCGTAGAACCCAGGTTGCCGCAAAATCCGGGACTTATAACCGGGGTTCCACTGTGTATTTGGATAACCAAACCCTTGATATGGGCAGCGTCTTCA
Source organism: Haemaphysalis longicornis (assembly GCA_013339765.2). Classification (NCBI taxonomy): domain Eukaryota; kingdom Metazoa; phylum Arthropoda; class Arachnida; order Ixodida; family Ixodidae; genus Haemaphysalis; species Haemaphysalis longicornis. The sequence goes on from CM023453.1 coordinate 11,489,325, forward strand.
TGACGAAGAGGAATCAGGCCCTAGGGTGCGCTGGGGGAGAAACAAAGGGCATTGGGCAAGGTGACGTACTCTTGGTTTATTTACACCGATGCTGTTTATGGTTAGGGTCACGTCTATTCTTGATCTTCATGCTCAAAAATAACTCCTTGCGGCAAAGCCAACTGTTTCTACAAGTTTATGAAGCGCAAGGCATTCGTGGGTGTTCCCCTTAGATTAGTGCGCAGCAGTTAAGCCTCCGCTGCTACGGTTTGGAGACTTCGTCGACCTCGTAACCGAGCGAACGAAGGATACACCGAAGACAGAAGGAAAACGGAGGAGGAAATTATCAGGGGGCAGGGCGGTGTGCGGGGGCGGCGCCACAAAAGCCCAGCACTCGCCGCGTGTTGCACGTACACTGGTCCTTCGGCCTCCTCCACGCTGCGTGGCTCATCCTAATCACGTGACATTAGCGAGGAAAGTTCAAGCATGATTAACAACACGCTGCACGGCGGCGATGCGCTGCGTGTTAACGACAGAGTAGCGCCCACCGGAACTCTGCCGGACGAGCACGTGGGGGAAAAGTATAAAGGCGCCATTCTGCCTTGGAATTTCACTTCTGTCTGGTAGTATTGGGGAACGGCGTATAGTTCGGACCTGAGGACTCCGAGGACGTCGAATAGATCCGAGTATGCGGAATGTGTGCACTCTGTGTTTAAGGGTTGCGTCCTCCGATTCTCCATGAAGAACGGATGTGTCTGAACCTTCCTTACAGACAGTTTACAAGATTGAATGAAGCCGGGTACCGTTAGTCCCAGAATCACTTCATTTGTTTAAAATCCTCTGTCACCTAAGCTTTGTCGGCGATCCACCTTGCCAGAGTGGAATGGACATTGGTTTTAGACGCGTTGTTTTGTTGCATTCATGTGGTTTTGGTGGCTACACAAGCACTAGCGTGAGTGCGCCGTATTCGCTGCGAATCGCTGCATGCTGTACACTGCGCGCAGTGTCACTGTGCCGGGTTGAATGCGCCCAGCGCTACACTGACTCTCGCCCGAATTTCTATCCGTGTTTGGGGAATTCCTGGTTTTTGCTGTTTTGTCTCCAGGTGCGCCCGGCATTCAGACTTCACGCCAATTACTGGCATGCATGGCCGACGTGCCGTGACCTGTGTCTTCGTGGCCGTTGTTCAGAGTGTGCCTTGCTTGAATTTTGAAAATCAAGCACCGCCCATTATATCACTTGCGGAACGCGATGCCGAGCCCAAGGCGACGCATGAAACTGAACAGCCAACATCCATAGCTGCCTCCTGGCTGACGTAAACGTGCCCAGCAATCACGCTTGGGAAGGAACGCAGCCAACTAATGACATACGAATGCACATGCCTGATCTCCGCGGCTGCTGTCCTAACATATTAGTACTACTCTGGAAACCTGAAATGAATGGCTGTAAAGAATCGCGTTTCCCTTACGTAATATACAAAATATGAACTGTAGTAAAACATCATCATCAACTACGGTAGTGTTAATTTCATTACACTGCCAAGAAAGGCATGGCTTCGCTCGCAGTCACAACGGCATTCCGGGTCACAGAATAATTTGTGGCGAATAGCGGCCGCATTCACGTGGGATGGACAAGATCAGCAACTAGCCATCATCTATGTAATAATCCGATGAGCTCATTTGAACTGGTAAGTTTAAGTCGGCTTCAATATAAAAATAATGTTCACGACAACTGCAGCCTACATTCACGCCGCAGCGAATTCCCTGAGGCCCATACCTACACGAATGCCGGCTCAGCTCTCTCAGTCTCACACGGGCTTAGCATCACGCAGTCTAACGTAAACCGCTCTCATGTAGTCTCACTTTGGCTGCAGACTCACTCAAGCTCAAACTCACTCGGAATCACGCAGGTTCAAATCCACTCGGGCTCATACTCATGACGCCATACTAGTCTCACGCTCAGAGAAACTGCAACTCAAGCGTGAGTTTGAGCCCAGATCATGCTGAGTAAGCGTACTCATTAGTATTGAGTCTGCCGGCCTCTTCTTACGCGTATAGGGGTGGGACGATAGCCCACCTTTAAGAAGCGCAACACCACAATTGTCGGTTGTCAAACCAACTGGAGGGAAAATAGTTTTGCAGAGCCTTTCATTTTGCTGTCAAGTCAGGTGAGAGTTCGTTACCGCATGCATTCTCAGATATTTCGTACAGGAATGGAATGCAATTTTTTTTAAATTGCAATCTCGGCCCCGTGAACGAAAAATATGAGGTTCTGTAAATGCGACATGCGCAATTGCACGAACTCACGAGTGGCTCCTGGGATCGTAGATGTCGACCCTGTCCACCGCCCGGTACAGCTCGTCGCACTCTGGGGTCATGCCACCGACCACGTAGATGACGTCACCCACTGTGGCGCACCCCATGGCCATGCGTGGAATGTCCATGGGCGTGGCTTCCTTCCAGATGTCTGCTGCAGGGTCGTACTCCTCGGTCGTGGCCACGGCACTGCAATGGACGGCGTTAGCAGAAGCGTGTAGTTACATTTAGCACTTGGAGATCACAGATTCCGATACCCGACTTTACGTCCTATACAATAAAGGAATGGCCTCAATTTCAACTCACTATCGTGCACTTGGCTCACACAGAGTTTACACGGGGTAAGAAACCAACCACCCTTGCACCGTGCACAAGGGGTATCACGTGGGTGTACGTCCCACCTCCGTGCGTAGTTTTTCGGGGCAGACAGCAGAAGCGACGGTGGCTACTGCGTGGCGGGGACGGGGATGGTTGCTACACAAACGGTTCCAGCTTCGGTGGGATTTGAATATGGGCCGACACAGGACGCGACTCCCTTTTCTCCTAGTCGGTGACGTCGCTCGTATCTCTCACGGCGGGGTCCCCTCTGTTAAAACTCACTCTCTTCCTCTTTCCAATTAACCCGCCTCAAGGCACCTTGAGGTCCGCGGGAGGAGGGGGGTAAGATCTGATCACGTGCGCATGCGAGGTGGATCTTTATAGCAGAATGCAGCATACCCCCGCCACCAGCGAAGAGTTTATGCTGGTCCATATACGTTCGCCTGGAAGTCCGTCCAACTCAATTTTCAACGGAAACGCTTTTCGTGTAGGCGTTGCGGCACATAGCCAAAAACAAAACATACTTTTGACGTGCTGAGGGCGAAGCAAGTGCTAGGAAAGCGACGCATTTGGGCACTTGTTTCCACGCTTCAGGAACCGGTCCGACAGCCGACGGGTCCTACCAATAGAACTCTCCGCGTGCGTCAAACCTGCTAGATGTCTATGTCCCATGTGTCGTGTGTATCCCCTTCTGTAACTACTATATCGCCATTGAAGGGAATGAGGTTATTCTTTACCACAGAATGTGGTATGCAAATATCTACAGCAAGAACCCGTAAATGCACGCCTACACCACGAGGCCCCTCCATCTTAGCGTTCTTCGTTTCGGTGTATGCCCGCGGTGAAGGCGTAGAGGCTAGAGTCAAATGGCACATGATCTTGCCTGCACAATGGAAATTATGCTCCTTACCCTTTTCAGCTAATGCTATAGTAACCTTCAGCTAATGCTATAAATTAACTAATGCTAACTGTGCTTGTAACGGCCATAAAACCACCCCTCGCCTGTTTTTTGCCAATGGCTGAAACAAATGTTCCTACGAGTTTTCATATCGCTTTGCTCATTCGCACTATACCACTTCACGGTTTCCTCGATTCTAATACCCAGTACTTCAAGAAGGTTTCTTTCCCTACATTACAGAATTGGTGGTAGAATTACGCAGAGCTTGATTGTCGTAGTACACTACTGCGCACTTACCGTCCGAGGCGCCCCCGGCCGCCAAAGACGAACAACCTGTCGCCGCAGCAGGCTGCCCCATGCGACGCCCTGGCTACGTTCATGTCTGCCTTGCGGCTCCACTCCATGGAGTCGATGTCGTAGGCGTACGTGGTCTTGCATGCGACGAGCTCCCCGCACTTCCGCCTGTCCGGGTCGAAACCACCTGCCGGCAATGGTTGGGCACGTCAAATCGAACTTGCAGGGGGTTTATTTTAACACGAAAGTGTTTTATGCCGGGATACACCTAGATTTCACTGTCGTCATATCCGTTACGGAAATGACGCCAGTGCAACGAACACTGAAGAAACGGCAAAACGTTTCATTGACGCGGATGGTGCTGCGGTCAGGGTTACGCGAAGCGAATTGGTGCATCATGACGCCAGGCAGCGCCGGCAGTTGGCGCCTTCATCGCATTTGGATCGTAGCTTCCACAGGGAACGCGTTCGCGCGCTGTCCAACCTACGAAGGCTACCTCTCGGGTTCCACAAGCTGAGCTCGTCGCACCGCAACTACCTGCCGTGCACGCCACGAAGAAGCGCCGTAGTGGTCGCACCTTTGGCGAAGCGACACCCCAGCGGGACGTCGCTCGCGAAGCACACCCACAAGACAGCCGCCGACCAACAAATCATGCTCCTTTCGTTGCTGCATTTCGCTGCACATTTCCCTTTCATGTTTTACCGATTCCTACGGCACAGGAATCAACCAAATTTTTTTGCCTTATGTCGGGTACCGGGACTGTGGGCTCAAAGTGGTTTGCTCTTTCATTTACTTCGGCCTAATCGCACCACGAATTGTGACCAGAAGGCGAAGCATGCCTACGACATACGTGCGTAAAAGTAGTTACTAGGAGCCCTCGATTGACTGATTGAACTTGATTGTCGTTTCCTTCTCCTTGGGCGGACGTCGCAGTTTTTGGTCAATTAATGTCCGTTTGGAAATGTCCATTTCGAGTGAGCCTTGATTGACTGAAAGCAGATGAGCTGCCGTGACGCAGCACAAGCACGGCGGGGCCGTGGATTTCTGTGGACGAATTTCTCAGAGGCCTCAGAAGTACAAATGTGTCGCGATTCAAATGGAGTCGAAAGGGACATTTCTGAAACTAGCACAACATAGGATTCCGCCCCTGAAGCAGGAACCATGAGCAGCGACCACCTCATTGTGCCGGACATTGGAGGGAGGCGACAAAGACTTTTCGAGGGAAATTGGAACATTGCGATTAACAGAGGAAATATGGAAGCGCTGTTCTCGAATTTGAAAGAACCATCCAAAATGACGTTTGTGAGCATCGATGATTTTTACGCGTAGATGTCTGTGGGTGGAACCAGTTGAGTGAGATGCCCGGGCGACGGTAATAACGTTTGCGAGCTTGGCAGGCAGGCAGGCAGGCAGGCAGGTGACTGAAAGTGACTGAGGGAGTAGCGAGCGATTTAATGAGTGAGTGAGAGAAGGATGGAGGGAGTTTGGGATGAGTAGGTATGTGGGGTCGTTCGGCCGGTCCTCGGCCTGGCTGTCTGCTTTCTGTCTGGTCAGTCAGTCGTCTGGCGTGTCCTGTCTGCTGTTGCCTGTCTGTGCGTGTGCGTGCGTGCGTGCGTGCGGGCGTGCGTGCGCTTTAAGTTACGGAGTCTCTAAATTGTCGTCCGACTGTGGTCCACCTCGGCGCTGCAGCCTGCTAGAGGGGTCCAGCTCGGCGCTGCAGCCATCGCTAGAGGCCATTTTGCCGTTCGACAGCATTCGAATTTTTATGACTCAGAAACAAATGGCCCCCAGACGCTTCTGGGTGCACGAAGTGCGGTACTAAGGTAGTAGTAAGTGCGTCTGCCGTCGTGGTACAGAGCCTCCGTGTTTGCTTCCTGATACCAAGGGCGAGCGTTAGAGCGTAGCTATTCCCTCCTTTATTTTTGTTTAGTTTCAATGACAATTTTCATAGCTTAGGTTAGTTTTTGGTGTTTTAAATTATTGCTTACTTTTCGTTCAGTTAGGTTAGGTTAGGTTGCAGTACATTAGGGGGAGCCTAGCAATGCCAGACGCGGCATTTTTGCGAAACGCCGGTGGGAGTAGCTTTAGTACAGTGCATATAGTGTTGTCGGAAGACACTCAGGACACAGCCTTTAAAGAGGCCATGAAGACAAACTACCCTTTGTTTTATTAAAAGACTGCTCTGTCCCGATAGTAATGATATCAATTCGAATCGATAGCTTCGAACAAGAAATGAAGGTATGAGGAAAAGCAGTAGCAACAGTGGCGACTTCACACCCACTTCGGGCAATTCCTCCATGACGTCACTGAATTTGTGCGATTGGCGGCCGTCGACCAAAGCGGCCGGCAAAAAACATGACTATCCTGTTGCGGTGGCGCCACTAGTTTTGTTCGATCGTGTTGCACGAATGCTGACGTGGGGTTATCACGCTGATATGTTTTAGTCCTGGCCTATATTACGTCACTCCTACCCAGACACGTCAGTGGAGCGCGAAATTTGAAAGTTTTTGAATATTTCTTGCGTGTTCTCAGTTCTCAAGCGTCTTTTGCAGTTGGAATGATGCTGAGAGGGCTACCGAAGGCTAGTTCTTTCAAATGGAACAAAGTTGTATATTGTCTTTATGGCCCCTTTAGGTTACTGTAAACATAACAGTATAATATATGAGACCGAAACGAGCTTTTGTACTATTGGGACACTGTGCCGGCCGGATATTATCCGCAAAAAATTACCACGTCATAAAAATTGATTTGATTTTTGATTTGATTTGTAGGGTTTAACGCGCCGACGCAACGCAGACGATGAGGCGTGCCGTAGTGGAGGGCTCCGGATTAATTTTGAGCACCTGGGGATCTACAAGGTGCGCCGAAATCTCGTACACACGGGCGTTTTTGCTTTTCGCATTAGATTACTGTAAACATCAGAAAAGCGGCCGCCGCGGCCGGGAATCGAACCCGCGACCTCGTGCTCAGCAGCGCAACGCCTTAGCCACTGAGCCACCGCGGCGGGTACGTCATAAAAATTCTGTATTTGATATGAACTCAGAGGTAGGCGTTCACGAAATATTCTCTTAATTCCCCGATGTTCTAACTCATGTGGAGAATTCCGGTACCATGGCTGGCCATATCTGCTAAAACATGGTGCACAAATTTCAATGTGGCTTGAGCCAGTTTGTCTGGCATAAACAATGGCGGTCGAACCGAAAATTTATAGGTTAAGCTTAAGGCGAATTCATTTCGTTTCGGTTCAGTTACGGTTAAACTAAATCACGAACCCAACCAGTTAACGAAGCGGTTCGGAAGCTTGGAACAGATTCGCGAACCGTTTCGGTGTGTTGAATTAACAGCGGAAGTGAAGAAAATGTTGAAGAGCTTAAAACGACCAAAGAGAAACAAAATACAAACGAAAACTCGATACCTTTTCTCTCTAATAGCAGTGGTTGAATTCCGGAGAACTTTAAACAGTTGGGCCGCATAATAGGGCTAGACAAATGATGCGACTGACCGATTCAACCACCAACCACTTCAGTCGCCGTCCCTTAATGCCAGTCCTAGGAAAGTAGTTTGATGTGTTTTCACCGAGATGGGACAGGGGTGTCCACTCGGCATTTCTAATTTTGTCGAAGACTTTATATTTAGCTGGTTATACACCGCAAATGAGACCTCACGTTAGTTTGAAGAAAAAAAAACTTCCCAATAAAAAACAAACCGAGAAGCCGGCTCCGGGAACAGGTGGGTTGGGCGAATAGCACGAAAGTTGAAGCTTTTACCCCTGTAAAACACAAACTAATGCAGCTATCGCTACAGATTTCTTCCGTCGGGACTTTGGATACTGTTAAAACGAATCAAGATATCTATTTCTGGTTTGCAGAAGGAATTCTTTCCAAGAAAGACCTACAAACATCACATCATCTTCAAAAATTGCCAATATGTCGGGTCCTTTTTTCGCCTGCCAAAAAGCTAGTGAGTCCAATGCTTTAGTGTTATACTCATCATTTACCATTCTTCGTAACAATTTTAGCTTACGGGAACAAAATGGTTCATTCCGTAACAAACTTCTGAAATCAACGTAAGACGACAAATGGCCTGTACAAACGTATCCTGCCTACGATTGCCGAGAAAATAACGATTATACCACGCACCACGGCAACCGTTGTCTTCGCAGTCATAAGTTTGGTTATGTGCAAGGTCGGACAAAGGAAGGGGCGTCTATAGAAAAAAAAATCAAAGCCCCCTTTTTAAGAGAAAGATGGTTCAAGGCGAAGCCCTTTCTCATGCACGCTCAGTTAAAGTCCATGCACGAATCCAAACCGCTTCCACCATGTCGCAATGTTGCAATCCGATAAACGTCGGCTTCACAGCTCGAGGGACCCACGTTCAATTCCGACCACGGAAAGTATTTTAGCCAGCGGAGGTGTCGCACAAGCCTTAAGTTCACCGATGCAGGAAAAAAACACCTAGAAAATGCCGAGTGCTCGTGAGCCGTGCCTCGCGGCGACTACCCAGCGTCCTCGGCACGCGCAGTAGTTTTAGCAAAAAAAGAATCCCGGCCATCTCCACTAATGTGAATCCTAGGGAGGGGCGTACCGTGCATGTATTGTATAATTAAGTGTATTCATGGCGCCTTGGCGTTTTCGCCAACGGAGATGAAACCGTTTGGGTCTAGAGGGATACAGTTTTGCTGTAAATGTCTCGTGTCTTTGAAGCACGAAGTGTTCTCGCGTGAAGCGTAACTAGTGTCCCGGTCTTTTTTACTACGCTTAACGAAGTGTTTCACGCGCGACGAGTAAACGAATGTGCCGGTTTTTTTTGTTTTTTTTAGTACGCGTTATTGTCTAGGCGAGGCGTAAATAAGTGTCCCGGTGTTTTAGCACCGTGACTACATGATACGATGGTTACGACGTCGACATGAGACGCCGACAGCCCTAGCCCGTAATTTGCCCCGCTCCTAAAACAAAAAACTTCGGCAATGTCGTTAGGCGCTGCGGCGCATGTAAATGAAAAAAAAATCTCCAGCGCTGATGTTCAAGATGAAACGACACCCTGTTCGGGAGAGGTCACCGCGGCCACCACATTCTCTAGAAGCCATTATGGATAATTGGGGACATGGCTACGAGTGTGGTCAATTCTTTTCGAGACGACTTGCAGATCTCGCCACCGCTGCCTTGAGTCGATGACGAAGAGCCGGTGGAAGTATACAATACTGAGGAGGACTTTGCATCCACCACTCGCCGCGAAGACAACGGCCTCTTCAATGCAAATGATGACGATTACTACACTGCAACTATGCAAACTTAACTAGGTGTCCGGAACGCTAACATACGACAGCTCCGCCATTCATGTCTGGAGTGCAAGCTTCCCTGATCTTTTTTTTTTTTTCCCTGAGGCCCGGCACCACTCCTGTGTAAAAACATTTGTCCATTACTTATTCTTCCGTCCACGTTGCGATATCTCCAAGAAATTTACGAAATGCAACAAGCATTTAAAGAAGAAAACGTGGCGCAACGTAGACGTGCACGTAGATAACAAGGCAAGCATGATACAGGCGCCAACTTCCCAACTGTTTATTCAAAGGAAACCACGCTAAATTATACATGACTTACCTAAACAGAAACAAAAACAAAAATAACTAAGGTTAATGATGGTAAAAAGTGTAGAAGGTGGTGACAATGGCTATAATAAAAAAGTACAACACTGCAGAACGTATGACAACATATCTACTCCAGCCTCAAGAGCACATCAAGATGGTCCTAAACAAAGGGTATTCACACGACGGAGCGTTTCAGCGGAGAAATCCGAGGGAGGTCGTGACGTCACCGCAGGCGGACCTCCGCTCGGCTAGCTCCTTCGCTCACACGGAGGATGCGACTTTCGGACGGACATCACTGTTTGCAACCGCCTATCTCGAAAGCATAGCTGCCGTAGCACCGCCGATTCCGCGACGGCGGCAATTTCTGTTAAGCGCATACGTTTTGACATCCCGTTCCTGACTGAAAGCCGAAACGTGTCCGCACAGCTGAGTTCGGTATTGCGGGCGTTAGTTGGAAGCGATGGTACTGATCTTGTCAACCGACCAAAAATTGGTCGTCGACGCGATGCAGGTGCTGCCGCGCGGAGAGAACGGCGCGCGACGTAGTAGCAGCCGGCCGGCCCACCTACAGGCCCGCATACTGATGTTAGGCTTAACACTGCGGCGAATATTCGATCGCCGCTCTGGCAAGCGGCTCAGGTGACGATTTTTAAAGCAACTTTCCATCACATCATTACCCCATTTCTCGTATACGCAGCTTTGTTTGCGCCTTGGAGAGCAATAACAAGCTGTCGCTCGAGCTACCGGCGCCGGCCTGCGCCACTTCGCAGCCGCGGCCGCCGCTCGCCAAGCGCCCGTGCTGGTGGTATACGCGGCTCCCTCAGTGCGCCTGTCATGTGCGCCACGCATTTTCGCGTCCAATGTATTAAGAAGCGATAAAAATAAAGTGCCTGCAACCGCTCTAGAACTTCAGTCGCGGCCAGCTGCCCGACGAGCAGACGAAATCCCGCCGCCTCCGCCGCGGAGCGTCGGAGGGTTTGTAGCTCGCGAGCAGCGGTGCGCCGGAGAGAAACCGTGACGTAGGGGTCACGTGGCGCGCACTCCTAGGAGCGAAACGGCGGATTTCTCTCTCGTGTGAATACCCCTTAAAGTGCGTGCGTGCATTCCAGGCGCAGACCAAACCGAAAAGAGGGAAGGACAACTGTGCGTGCTAAACTACATGCCTTAAGAATACCATTTCTTTAACACTTAACGCTAGTGCCGAGTGCTGACGCACTTGTCGCCTGCTCTTTTGATAAAAACCGCCTCGATCACCTCCCTTTCCGTTTTGTTTCTTGCTCTCCTCAGAAAGGTCGTCTTATCCAGGAGTGGCTCACAACCACAGCGCTTGCAGTGGTCTGCAAGGTGCCCACCCATGTTGCTGCTGACGGCCAACCGGTGTTCTCTGGCACGTTCGTTGAAGCAACGTCCAGTCTGACCAATATACATGCTTTCGCACTTCAAGAGGATACTGTAAATGACGTTGTTAACACACTCGGTGTTAACACCGAGTGTGTTAACACACCCGGTATCTTATTGGTCATCGTAGGATAAACTTTAGCCAGATTTCACGGGGCGGAACACCCAATGCGACCTTCTTGGCGTTGTGCGAAAGCCTGTGGATGTACGGTAGTACGTGCGTTTTCATTTTTTCCTTCTCTTCCTGCACTTTTTTACCGTTTTTTATCTTCTGCAGGATGCTTTCACACACACTTGTGATAACGGTGGTAGGAAATCCGGCGGCTTCCAAGCGGCTGAACTGATTGCTAAAACTTGCAATCAGATTGTGCTCGCAAGATTTCGTTAAAGCCGAATTAAGGCATGTGGTGGTCATTCCCCTCTTTATCAGCTTGGAATGCGCGCTGTCGTAAGGAAGAAGGCGTTTTTTCGTTCTTGGATTGTACATCCAGGGCGTGTGGTTCTTTGCGAAGGTGAGTTTGAGGTCCAAACATTGTATCGGATTCCCCTGAGGCACCTCTCTGGTGAAGTCTAGCCCGCCAGATTGAGATAAAAAGGTATTAGCCACATCAGCCACAGCAACGTCAAGGTTAGAATCAGTCAGTATCTACCAACTAGCTCAGCAACAAGTTTTGTTTTAGCCTGGGGGCCTTCGCTGTTACGCATTGCAGCAACTTTGCTGCCTGATTGCCCCTATACAGTCGCAGCGAAGGAAGGGCGATGTCGTTATTTCATATTGCCTACTGTCTGCTGAAAATGTGTCGTTTCTTTTTCTCAGCTTTGCACTGTGTACACGCGATCAGCAGCACCATTCGTACAACATTCGTGCGTTCACGCAACATTCGTGCGCATACCTTTTCACATGTTGCGGCCATGAATAGAACATTGACAGTGTTGTGGTTTCTCCAAAAGGGAAAAATACGTGAAAGAGAACGAAGTTTACCTTGTGTGAAAGAGAAAAGCTGTGACTGACGTTGACTGCGCACTATTAGCGACGGGTGGTCTAACTCTTCCACCGTGAAGCCGTAACCGTCGTTTAATTTTTAGTTTCAGTTTCGGTTCGGGAACTTCTCCGGACTCAAAAAATAACGGTTCTGGTTCAGGTTCAACTCTAGCAAAAATACCTGTTCAGTTTCGGCTTTCGGTTCGGTTCCTGGTTCGACACTCTACTTAAAACTGCCTCTTTCTCCGAAACTCGTATTTCGCAGAAGAGAAAATGAATGACCATGAGAGAAGAGCCAAGAGTGGCTGGACGAAGAACTGACCGGTGATGTAGACGGTGTTCCCGATGAGCGCTGCCGCGTGGTAGCTGCGGGGTTCGGGCATCATGCCGCACAAGTCCCAGCGGTCCTTCATCACGTGGTAGTGCAGGACAACGCGGCCTGCGTGCCGAGCAGAACACACGAAAGCAGTGTTCCTTGAACCGCGGAAGAAAACGACGCTCTCCTCAAATACGCCCGTGATCTAATTAGAGCGTGGCATTTGTCACCGATCACTAGTAGCTTCACAAAGCTTAAGAGATGAACTGGTGCAGGTACCGCTAACAAAAACAATCGCCAAATCGACGATTACTACTAAACTGCATTCACCCATTCTGATGCTGACCTCGGGTGAGTTCGTGGCTGACATGGCGCAGGCAGCGCTGAGATACATGAAATAAGATGCAATACCTTGAGTTAAGCGCCGTTGAAGACGCGGGAGAGGTTGGGCGAGTCGGACTCTGGTTGATTGTGGGGATTAACGAGCAGAAGCTGCGCTAAGAGGCGCGCCGTATAGTGGAGGGCTCCAGGTTAATTTCGACCACCTGCTGTTCTTTAGCGTGCCCCGCAATCTCGACCCACGGAAGGTTTTGCTTTTTCGCCTCCATCAAAAAAGCGGCCACCGCGGCCGGGATCGATCCCACGTCCTTGAGCCGAGCAGCACATCGCCTTAGCCACTGAGCGACCGCGGCGGGTACATGTTGCACGCTCTTCAGAGATCAAATGTCATCCCTGCGTTGCCCCCTGGGTCCGCGCGTAATGCACCGCACTTCAGAGTACCGCCTTGAAACGCTTAGATAAGTATGAACGCGAAGCGCTGGGAAAATAAAAAAAGGTTAGCTGACACCGCACTGTGCAGACGTACGGCCCCGCGGCGCATCGGAAACACTAGCAGAACTTGCCGTTGGCGTAGTTGAGCGGTTCTCTCGGGTCCAGGCCGCCAAAGGTGAGGATGACGGGAATAGTTTCGTCTTGGATCTTCTTCACTCGGCGCAGCTTACGGGCAAAGGCCGGAAGCCCGACGGCGTCTCGCAACCCCAGCACCTCCCTGGAAGAAGGATTCCCAAGAAATCACTGAACGATGCGTCTCACAAACGAGTGGCCATTGGTTAGTCACGGTCGGAGACAGCATAAACTTGAACAAGAAAATAGAGAGGGCTTGTAGTGCATTGAACAAGAAAAGAAATGCCACATTGTGTATCTCTGTTGTCTCCGCACCGTCATTTGACAGCTCCGTTATAAAGCGACCCTGCAACACTTGTTCCAACTTTTTTTGAAATCTTAAAGGCTTGCACAGCGTAGTCACCCAACACACCCAGAACTTACACTAGGGGGTCGCAAAGTACCTCAGAGAAAGATTACTGCTCTATGCTCGTCAGATAACTTGAAAACTCGCTCAAAAGATTTTTCCCTCTTAAGTCCTGCTCCTGACGTACTTCGACGCCCCGAACTAGGTCACTGAGGTCATGTGGCGGCTGTGAGCCGGTTTTCCTTTAGTTGCAGCAATGAACGATTTTCGATAGCAACTTAAAAATAAAGCCACAAAAACAAGACATAAGCGGAAGGCGTATCTGGTGCGACGAGAGAGTCATGCAGTGCCGCTCCGTGCTGGCGATAACTGTAGCTTTAGCAGTGCTTCTAGACGCGAAGGGAAGAGTGAAAGCTCTTAGGTGTTGCAGGGTCCCTTTAAAGAAAGAAGGCGTCGACTTCGTGCAGCGCCAAGAAAGGCAAAGGGGGAGGCTCACTTGGTCTTCTTGAAGTCGTCGTCCACACGCACGTGATGCCGTGGTGCGGGTCGTTCATGGGCTCCACCGGCACGTAGTGGTAGAAGCGCGGAAGGCTGGGCCGGCTTAGCGGGGTGCGCAGCTTCAGCTCTCCCACGCCCAGGAACGCCTCCGAGTCCAGGGACAGCCGGCCGGGAGGCCACTGCGGCTGCGCGAGGGAAATTCCGCGCCAAACTGGCACTCGCTACATTCGGTGCTGTTATGTTCGACCGCCTCACTTATGTGGCAGCTCGTTTATTTCGTATAAATGAGAGCATTTCAGTAACTCACGATGTCACCCGCGTTGACGTCCGTAGTCCGCACCGCACCCCTCTCTACTAATAAAAAAAACCATCCGGCGCCGGTTTCGATCCCTCGACCCTGCGGGCGGAACGCAATGTACATGGTGCTCTACCCACTGCGCCCAAAAGCCGACACAGAATGGACGCTACTAACGCGCCTTATATCGTTGACTCATTCAAATTACTGCTGACGAGCGCTCTCTCGTCAGCAGTTGCCACAAGTGCAACAACATTAACGTAACGCAAACTACTTAACGTAGTGCGCCCCCGGAAATGCTCTGCATTTGATCGTGCCCTCGGGAGGGGGGATGTTTCACTGCGTCTTCCTACCTGCCAGTACACTCGTCGCCATCTGTCTGATGTTGTGCGAACCTTTGCGGCTGAATGGCGCGCGATGTGAATTTTGTCTTAGCTTGGTTCGCTTTGATTTGTTTGTTTTCATGCCTGCCGGGATGACGAAGCGTCCAATGGGCGCGAAATGCAGCCGCAGGAGCGTCTTTCACTCGTCTATGTTTCTCCCGCGAGTACATTTGGAGGAGACCGAGAGACCGGGAACTATTGTCGCTCCCCACCCCCGTGTTTCTTTTGAAGCGGGCGGAATGCCTCTTTTCTTGTTAACGAGGGTGACTGCCGATTTGGAGAAGGCGAGGCTGGGGCTATGTTGTGCAGTGCAGCGGTGTTTCGCAACCGTGAGTGTGCCGGGGACCCCTTTCGGGCTTGCAAATGTTTATCCGTGTGATGGCGTAAAACAATTTGCAGTTGCAGCTAAGTGGCCCACATTCTTAACCAAAGCCCGACTGTGTATTCGCATTTTATGATCATGCGTGTCATATTGTTGCCCAATTTGATCTTGCAGCTAAAAGTATCCAAACACCTGTATGGTGCTTTGTGCATGCGTGGGTGTGTGTGTGTGTGTGTGTGTGTGTTGTCTTTTCCGCATATCTGGCGTGTTGTGCAAATAGCCAACGTTAAAGCATGTCCTACATGGAGAAATTGAAGGAGTGAGATGTAAAAGTCGTGCAGCGAAGCTAGCTATGTGCACTACCAGCAAGGTTTGGCAAAAAAGAGAAGAATGTGGAAGGGGCGGTGGAGGCGGATAAGAGAAGGTTTAGGTGGGGCTTCCCGGACCCCCAAAATGATACAGTGGAGTGATATACCGAGTGTACCGTACTGGCGTACAGGACACTCGGGAGGAGACACGCTGGCTAAGCCGCTCGAGATATTCGCGGCCCAGAAACATAAGGCCTTGTCAATTTACCAGTCCTGGACTGTCCGAGGGTAGTCCGAGGACTGCGTTAGGACCGGAAGGCCCTTAGGAATACATGGTAACATCGAGCACCGGATCGCGTCTCGGGCATTCCGCGGACGATCCAGGACTCATAATCGAGGACGCCCATAATCAACTGTTTCCTTTTCGAGGCCTGAGCGGCGCCTTTTTGTCTGGCGGGTGGATGAGAATAATTTGTGTGTGCTATTGAATGGTTCATGGTACGAGAGGCCCTGGGTAGAGAGACGAGGAAGTAAGGAGAAGCGCGGCGCAGTTCCTGGAGAGGCTGTAGTGCCAAAGGTGCACGGTGTTCAACGAATTTTTTTTCCGCGCTCCTGAACGTGTCGCCTCGGCTGCGGCGAGTCGTCATTGAAGAGGGCGATCGGTCTGAGGGCCGACAAGAGATCCGGAGAGAGAACTCTTACGGCAAAAATAAACGTAGTGTGTTGCTCTTTGAGGCCTGGAATGGCTGCCTGAGGACTGGAACTTTCATGATCAAATAATCGCCCAGGATGAGACATGTGTGGGATGCAGCAGGGATTAAGAAACAATCGATCACTTAGTAATAAAATGCCGAAAGATTCAGCAAGCCTACAATTGGGGGGAGGGCGAGGGGGAATCCTGCTTGCTAAGGCACTAGACTTCGCAGTTGATGGAAGCATTAACTGGTCGCCAGTAGATATTACTAAACAGCGGCTAGAGTATTGGTAAACAAAAATCCGGAAAAAAGTGGATATAACACCCATAGGTAACGGCACAGTAAAATTGAAGAGAAATGCGAGTCGTAGGCGAGGTGAGGCATGCCCCCACCCCGAATTCAAAGGGGAGGCCATTGATCGTAACAATAATAATATATAAAAAATATATTAATTGGACTGTACCGCGTTCCCGCGATTCTGCAAGTGCTAACGAAGAACAATTATCGGCGTCGCTTTCAGAGATGGACCGTCCGAGGTATGACGGTTGAGCACTGCGAGTTTTCTTGGTGGTTGTGCGTTTGCGTGTTTTGATGAACACCTTGGAGTTTCCGAATGAGAGAGAGAATCGGGCCACGTTAATATTTGTGTACACACCTATGATTGCTTGTTATTCTGGGGAATCAGCGGCCTAGCGTGGGTTATTGATAGGCCCTTCTCGCCCGTTGTTATGACGTCGCTTTAGGACGGGGGACTTTCAGAATAACAGTGAGCTGTTTGGCGTTCCGAGCAGAAAGAGGGGAGTCCAGTTGAGAGTGGGCTCTGATCTCCTGTGCTGCGCTTGTAAACAATGCACGTTAATAAACTCCACTTTTTTTTTTTACTATAGACCGCCGTGTGCCCCGTGCCGTCGACACAGTGTCAGTCAATCACGGTTTCGGTCGACCGAGTTTCGAATTTTATCTCGTGCCTTGATTTAAACGCTTTCAGCGTCACTTAAATCGGTGCACTGTTTACTGGCAACATTCGATTCCGCACCACATTTCTCCTCACTGCATTTTACCAGAGATTCTTGAAGCACTCTGAGTTGACCTTCGCTTCTGTTCTTTACAGTTTTATGGGGTGACCGAACAAAAGAAATTCTGAAGCTTTTTTTGCTCGAAGACCCTTTTCTCCTTTAAGAGTCAGCCTGAAGACCATTCCCACCTGTTGTGCTTTCTCGGTTGAGAAAATGCGGCGGGGACAGCATACTCGCCATTTAACCCTTGTTCTGATCTTTTGGTGGCTGCAATTTATTACGCCGTACCCCTTCGGTGTCGTCCATGTCACCAGCGTCCGTCCGGCGAGTATGCGACCTTCTCCGACCGTCCGGAGTCACCACGATTTCCTCTGTGGAGCGGTCCTTGTCCCCGACCTGCGCGGTTCGCAGTCCCCATTAGAGGAAAATGCTGGCACTGTGCCGGAGCTTCGCTGCCACTTTTTCCTCACGCGTAATGAGGCTGGACAATGACACCTATGCAGCGTCGAAGTAATCACATAACGTACTATACCCCGCAATCGTAACGTTAAGTATTAGGATTTTATGGGCAATAAACATACGTAACTATCACCGCAACCAAACGGAATGTTGTCACAGCAGTAACACATTGCCCCAAAAATATTTTCACAACGTGAAGACGTCGCCATGCGTTACAAGTGTTATCGAGATGGCGGGGAATGATCGTGCTGTTCCGCGGACTATTCGCGTTATCGTATCGAATAATCACTCGCCATTTTCTTTCACTTATTGTACAACAATACCCTAACGGCCTGTTCCAGTGATATTCGGTGCTGTGGATAGTTGCCGGGAGAGCGACGACAAGTATTAGGACGAAAGCGATGTTACGACTAGCACAAGTCGAAGGAATGTATCGCACGTACCATACTTTTATGCGTTTTCGGCGGCCGCTTCTTCCTGTCCTGGTCCCCCTGCTCGAGCTTCGTAGAGGATGGTGATGGCGATCCTGCCCCACTCTGGTTGATAAAGAAGAACATTTGAAAGAGAAAAAAAGTTTCGTTCCAATCCACGCTGTGAAGGTGGTTTGACTGCGAAGCTGTAAACGCACCCACAATGATTACCCGTACGGCGCCAATTGAATTCACCACACGTGGCTCTACTAAGAGGGGCACCAGAGACCCTGGCAGCCATTACCTGGGTTTCGCGGGGGCGGAGTCCGAACGCAGAGGCTACGGCAAAAATAAAACGGAGGCGAACGTCTGGCGAAAAGTGAGCAGGAGGGCGGCGCGCGCGGCTATGTCGTCATCTCTCTCACTGCATCCCGTCCCTCTTGTTTCATGCGGCGCCGCCCTCCCTGCCCTGCCCTTCCTAATACGCTGTTCTGTTTACGCTAATCCAAGCCACGCGAACGGCATTACCATACAAAACCCAATTTGCACCTCACACGAAGGCTTTGAATGAGAGTGGGTGGTAGGCCTGCCGCTGTGCTCGTTCAGCACGTCGTCTGTCTCTCCATCTCCTCGTGTTGGCGTAGCTTAGATTTATCAATTGACAGTTACGCGCGCGCCTTTTTTTTTTTTTTTTTTGCTCACATGTAAAAAGCAATAAAGAAAAAAAGTGGACGTAGCTTAGTCGGTAAAATGACGAGTTCTCGCGGTGCGTTTGCGTATTCGGGTCCAGGTTCGAACCCTGGCGGTACCTGTGATTTTTTTCATTATCCCGGCGTTTTCTGCCGACGCGGACACGAAAATTTTCTTGACTGGTACTGCTTCGAAGTAAAACCTACAAGCAGCAGCGTGCTGTGAATGCCCCAACGTGTTCGGGATTCTAATGAAGCAAACATCAAGAGCGATGCATCGTTTAAACAAGAACGTTTATTTGGAATTAAAGGCGAACAACGACAAAGAAATATCTTTAAGCTTGCTTGCCAGGCTCCTGTTTAGAGAACAGCGAAAAGTAGAAAGAAACAAATACGCATTCCTAGCAGCTCGCATATACAAAATGACATTAGAAAACTTAAAGTTGTAAAATTCCGCCATATAGGGGGCAATTATTACCGAGGTGTACAGTAGCTTCGCCAGAATGCATAAAGCTTCAAAAGCACGCCTTCATATTTTTAAGTGTTCATTGTTTTGGAATCTGGACGAATTAAGGCGAAAAAAAAGTGACGTTTGAAGTGCTTCACTGTTTTCTTTGCCGTTTTCTACTTAAAACCCAGCAATGAAAGTTTGTTCAAACCGAAAAAAGAACAAATTATGCGTATTTTGTATGCTTTAGCTTATCTACCGTCGGTCCAGTACGACACTTTGGCCAGAACAGTGCGCGGTTACTTTTGCACACAGTACTTAGATGGCGAAAGTAAGCCTAGGTTGCAGAGCGGCAGACCACGAAAACGCACGATTTAGCGGCAAAATAAAAATTTTAACTTAAAATAATTTCTCAGTAAATAAAGCATTGTTTGATTTCGGACAAACGCTGGGGGCACTACCAACCACAACATATTCCGAATAACACAAACTTGTCTTCATGGTTCCTTTAAGCATTCTGGAATGGCCACCGTTTTTCGAGTTTTTAGTTCATCGCACTCCGTATTTCTATTTATACTTTCCGCACGTTAAGACTTGGTTTCAAGGAGTAAATGCTGCTGCTTACCTTCAACCCGGACTCTATTGATTCCGGGGGGCACCGTGACTGCTGCGAGTCCTGGAATAATTTTAAAGCAGGCCTGTAAACCAGATCATACTCAACAGCAGGGACATTTCTCTTATCACCGTGCCCTCGTTCAGGCGGTTTTCTGTTCAATTGCTTCCGATCCCACTAAAATCACGCCTCTGTTCACTTACCTCCAGCTAAAGGCATAGACAACTGCTGTTCGTGGAGATCGCGTCCTCTAGCTCATATGAAAGCCAGCGTTTTATATATTTGGAATTTGGCACTAAACTTTCTGAAGTATGAAAAGTGGCGCCATCTAGTGTGTAAGCGTGACACTACCGTACGTATACAAACAGCTTCGTACGTTCCAATGCTGATTGAAAACCGCATAAAGGAAAGTAAAAGACTACATCTTATTGTTTTTGCTGGGGTCTAGTTTTTGTATACCTCTTTCTATCCCGCGCTCCAGCTCGGGTCACCGTTGTATTGCGAGAATTCCTTTCTAAAGCATAGTTAGGACGAAAATTTCGCTTTCAGACATTCTTGGGTCCTATATGGGAAACCATTCCTGTTCCACGTGTCTTAAATGATGCCCTTTGGTTTAAGACAGACAGTAAATACACCACAAAATTGCTTGTCTGTCCCTTTAAGGTCGGTTTGCGCTATTCAGTGCAACAACGAAAGCAGCTTTTAAATTTGGACTGAAGAGTTGGTAGGATGTGTTTAACAGCGGCTAGTGCTTGTAGAAAGAATGTTTGAAAGGTCACCAGATCAATAATTGAAAAACAAGTTTCCACTGACTGGCATGACGAACTAAATGCGCCTTCCGCCCCCGAAATCATACGCTGCGTCCATTTTATAGGAAGCTTTACTGGAGGTACTATCCGTTTCACATATATTCTTATATGAGAGGCCGAGGAGCCACCTTCGGGCTATGGCCCTGTGGTGTCACCCCCGATGAAAAAGCAGCTGTCGGTGGTGCATTGCCTGGCCTGATATGAATCACGGCAGCATTTCCCATGCTGTAAATAGATCGTTATATTTTTTACGGTTCATCTTATTTGCTCTGCCACCGCGTAAAATGTAAAAAATGCAACAACGTTCTCTATTTGATTTGATTTATTGTAGGGTTTAACGCGGCCGACGCAGCGCAGGCGATGAGGCGCGCCGTAATGGAGGGCTCTGGACTAGCTCTGGAGGGCTCCGGAGGGCTCCGGAGGGCCGGAGGGCTCTCGGCCGCTGCGGCCGCTTTTCTTATGGAGGCGAAAAGCAAAAAAAAAGCCCGTGTGTACAAGATTTCAGCGTGCGTGGTCAGGCAATCAGAACTAATCCGTAACAACGTTATCGACAGTCAGATTAATTTGAAGAAGCTTATGAAATAAACAATTTTAAAAATAAAAAAGAAACTTAAGCTATATCTAGATCTTTACGCTGGAATGTTTTTTTTATTTTGACAGGGCGGGAGAAGATTGTGGGCGGGTGTAATCACTAGAGACCGGATTCTAGGCAAATTCCAATTTTGTTACTTGCGTAGGCAAATGCCAATTTTGTTACTTGCGTTCCTATCACCAAACTTTGATATATAAGCCCGAGCTAGAGGTTAAGGCGTTTGTGATGTTTTTATAGTAGCTATAAACGCCTATTTTGGCTTTTGTGCCTAGATGCTTATAAATACCCATTTGCAAAACCGACGCCGACATGAGCACTACTTCGCCTCAGGTTTCGCTTTCGAGTGGAGTTTGTGATCGTTATTCATATTACGGAGCGAAATAGACTGCTCGGAACTCTGTGAAATTGCCCTGGTTCTCGAGTTCAGGGGTCGCAACCCGCTGCCGTCGGGACGCATGCTGCCCGCGGGGCAGTATTATGCGGCCGCCAGCACGCAGTCAGAACCCCGACCCCTCCCCCGTCCCTTCCTATCTCGAGGCCGACACGCCAGTTTTGACCTCAAGTGTGGTTAGACGGGAGACAACAACAGAGAATGGATCGCTTCAAGTTGGCATTGTCCCCCATCTTCACAGTTAGCCAGATTACTGTCAATCACTTGCAAGTAATAATGGCAATTCGCTGAAGTATTTCTTTGCCTGCAAAGCTCCCCTTCTCCCCCCCCCCCGCCCACACACACCACCCTCCTGCTCCATTTGAACAAACTCAGGGAAAACACCCGCGAGTGGCAGTAAGGATGGGCACTCATTCTCAGTGACAAGTGGCTACAATTTAAAGTACAAAAATCGGGAGATGGTGGTAAAAAATCTGAAGATGGTGGTTGTTTGCTATAGCTTCCTTAATTTTCACAGTGATTCCTAAATTACGTTCCGTGTGCTCTCCAAACAGACCTTTGCGAACATAGGCCGCCGCATCCTCGTTTCTAAAGCCTACTCAAATCCAACTCTTACGTCTACGGGAGGCCATTTAGGGTGGTAACAGACCACCAACGTCGACCTTCCTTTCAAATGTTGCTAAGCCATGCCGCGCAACGATTGGGCATCGAACATGTCTTTGTTAACAGATGATGCCTTTATTGAAGAGCTAACGTCGAAACATGAATGCGCAAAATCATTTCCTAACTCTTCAAAATTGACAATGCCGACGGGCTCTCAAACTCGCTTTTTTATCAAAAATCTGTTCTGCCGCTAAACACCGCTCAAAAATACTCTACAAATGCGTGCAAGTGTACTGAGCAGTGTTGGGACATCTTGTCTGAAAAATTGCGTTAATATCATTGTATATGATAAAATGAGAAATTTCTCATGTAAGAGCCTGTTAATTTCTTGAGAAATCGTCGTCCCATTTGCGTTTGTTATTAGTGTCTGTTTTTGTTGTGTTGTAATTAAATTGCGTCAAGCATACATAAAGTAGGGCTTTCATAAGGCAGTACAGTCGAGTCCACCTATAATACCGTTTATAATAATATATCGGATATAACGATGAACAGCTATGGCACCGTCCACTTTTGTATGCTTTCTATTTGAAAATAAACCGCTTATTACAATGCTCCAGTGCCGCGATATCGGATATAACGATTGAATCGGGTTACAGAAAGCACCGAAAATGCGAGGTGCCGCCGGCTATCCACGCCAACCACGCCGACACCGTGCGCAGCGATGCCCCTCGCATCCCTTCTACCCCTCAGAAAACGAGTGAACTGCGCCCCCTTAGTTCTACTTCCTAACAGTTCTCCTTCCAAACACCCCTCCTGATGCCGCCGCTTTGGCCCCGTCCCCGTGCCTGCTAATTTGAATTTGGTTGGGTGCCTCTTCAACTACCTCCGTTTTTCCGCGGATCAGACACCAGAGCCGATGTTTTGGAAATGTCTGAGTGCCTCGCTGAAGATGCGATTGTTGCGCGGATACGTGCTGCGGACACCGGTCGCAGTGACAACTTTGACGACGCGGTTGCACAGCCTACTCGGGTAGCACCTTCGTAGAAGGCCCAACGCATGATAGTCTCTCAGGGACTTCGGTTCCACAAAGGACCCTTCGCTCAGTAGGTGACGCACCTATAGATGTTCTTGAAGAAGGTGTGCGCCAGCTTCATTTGCAGCAAAAAAAGCTGACCGAGTATATCTTCTTTCCCACAAATAGGTAGCAGTACTACCTTGCTTGCATGCAAATGAAATGTTTTGAGCTCTGCTCCGTCTCTTTATTTAGCAACCCGCATATAACAATCATTGGTTATAACGATGGGATTTCCTTTGCACTTGGTTATTTTTGTAAGTGGACTAGACTGTATTCGCAATTCTCAAGTATCCTTTTTATGCCTGTTTCACTAAATGCGACGCTCGGGCGAGCGGCAGTGGCCATTAAACGTGTAAGTGAGCTGTGCGATTGTTGAATTAAGGCAGTGGATCGCCATTAGTGCAGCCCCATTTTATGGATCAACTAACACCTAATTGGAACTCTGCGCATTTGTGCCATCATAATAACATTTGTGGTTTTCCGGCCGTAAAGGCTGGTCGCGCAGGTCTTCGTTCGAAATTATTCGCAGTCCTTTTACGACGTTGATGGCCTAAATTGTTGGTTTTCCTACTTTAGTGCCTAAAACGCGTTTTTTTAATGCCTAACAATTCGGCCTGTATTAATCACCAATCTTTTTCATTTCTGGAACCCTCACAATTCTTTGCCCTTTAGAACATAATAAGCGACACATCTTTAACATGTGTCATTCTTTAAGAAATAAGCACTCGTTTGCGATTCCTGTCTGTTTAGGCCTTTGGATAATTTTCATACTGGAACATTGTTGCCACATCCGCACGTTTGTTGGAGTAGTGAGACCTAAAGGGCCCAGGTCACATCTGAGCCACCAGTAGCATGTGGAGTGCCCTGCACTGATAGAGGACAATACGCGGGATTACACGATCCGCTCCTAACCGGTGAGCCGCTTGGGGAGGAACTCGCAGTCCAGGAAGGTGAGCCTCTGCCGGTGGTAGACATCCACGTCGTCCACCGACGCGCCGGTCAGGCAGGCCATGCCTCCGATGACGTAGACGCGGTCGTCGGCGCTGGCCGCGGCCACTCCGTGCCGGGGCCGTGACAGCTTGAAGCGGAACTCCCAGCGGCCCCTCAGCGAGTCGTACGCCAGTACGTCGGCGACGTTTGAGAAGCCTGTGGGATCCTTGCCCGAGGGCTTGAGGCCACCCGCCAGCCACAGCTCGTGGTGAATGACCAGGGCCGTGCAGTAGGCGCGGGGCTCGGGCAGGCTCGGACGCCGCACCCACCTGCGGTAGACTCTTTGGTCACGGCAATGCGTTTGAGCAGAAGCGCGAGACGTGCAGAGAACACTCAGGTATGGAAAGTAAGGAGTTAAAATACCGGTTATGATGGGTGGAATTTACAGCGGGATATGGACTTGGGCATTCCGATTAGCGTTACGCACTCAAAATATGATTCCTAAAAGGACCATAGATCACGCTGCGAAAATATGTCTGTGTACGCACATATTCGGGAAGACGATATTCGGAGTAGTGATGTGGCGCGTACTTTGGACAGCGCTTTTGGACCGTCCCGCGAAGAGCGTCGGTTATTCGCCAAATGGGTTAAAACTTCTGTATTCTTTAAAGGTGCACGAAAGTCGGGAGAAATTTCAGTTTTATGGGGGGAGGGGGGGGGGGGGGAAATCACATGGTTCTTAGTTCTGTACCAAAATCAGTGCAGCAATATCAAAACTTCGCATATTTATCGCCACCCACCCCCCCTCTTTTTTTCGCACAGCGTAAAGCGGGCGTGTCGGCAAAACACCTCCCACACGCCATGAGGCCGGGAGCCGCTGCTGCCTATGTGAGAAATTATGATTCGGAAACACGACTGCCAGTTCGGTCATCTCTGTATTTCGCAAGTAATGTGCCACATTTGCCTCTACCGTCTACCTGGCGGCTCCAACCAATTGGCAGAGCTGCCGACATGGCCCGTCCGTCAGTGCTGTAGCGGCACGCATCGGGTACGCACGTTCGCTCCTTGAGGTCCGTGGCGTGCACTTCGGAGAGGATCTCGTTGGGTATCATGCCGGTGAAGACCTGCTTCTTGGTGGTGACGCCCCCTACCACGTACACCATGCCGTCCAAGAAGCCCACTCCGCAGCCCATCAGGGGAAGTGGGAGGTTGCGGTACGGCACCCACAAGTCGGTCGCCGGGTTGTACACTTCCACCGACTGCAGGATCCTGATGAGTGTGCAAGGGCATAATGAAGAGGGGAGTAGAGGGATTGAAAGGCATGCATGCTTTAGGAACGTCCCAGTCCTCGATGCATATGCACACGCCGTTGGGAACATTTAACATGATAAGGCCGAAGCGTTTCGCTATTACCAGCGTTAAATTCGAAACGGCCGTTCGGGAATCGTAACAGAACTCTACGCACGGGTGCGTGGACTACAAAATTTGACAACGTCGCATTCACTGAGTGCAACAACGGATTAATTAAATGTGGTACCGACAACCTGGTTACAGCCGTGACCTCAAAGCACATGATTATTCTATTTGAAACAGTGCGGAGGGTAATTAAATGTGCTCTAGATTTTTCAAATTCTTGCCGATGTGATTATTATGTGATGCCATGAACGCCAGAGACCATTGATTTATTGAAACTTGCCAGATGAACACCGTTCACCTGCGCCCGCGAACCACATACCAACTTCCGTTTCTGCTGCTGCAAGCAACATGAACCGACAGCTTTTAACGCGAGAGCGTTACTTAGCTCATACAGCGACTTTCCGCGTGCGCTAGCAGTTCGATCTAGCGTTCGCGTGACGACGTCGTAGCCTTGAACCAAAAATTAAAGGAGTTCCACTCAGCGTGAAAGCGGTAGGAAGTACAGAGCACGGATTAATCCGTGAGAAAGGCTGTGGTGCCGTTATCCGCTCATTGCTACCGCCTCTCGCGGTCTTCTCCCTCCTATCTCACTCGTTTCTTGAAGAATTAAACAGAGGTTTCGTCCAACGCAATTCAAATTTACCGCTCCCGCAGAGCTAGCGCGCTCTCTGCCTGGAACAGCACGAGCGGGAGTTCTGTTGTTTTTGTGCTTGCTTTCATTTTTCAAGTGCCGGAGCCTTACTGCGGTGTTTCGAACGCACCGTTTTCGGCAAGCAACTTTTCCCGCTTACTATCGTAAAACCCATCCCAACTGGCGTTCCTAACTAAATGGACGCGGGGGCTGGTGGTTATTTACATGGATTTTTCCTCAACTGCACATGCAGGTTTCTTGGCGCTAAACAACGGGGAGATGTATGACAAGTGCCGGCGGCTCAGAAGATTCGCACCGCTTTTTTTTTTTCGTAGCCTCTGTTTGGGTCCGTTACGCCGCTAGCCGTGGGGCTCTGCTTGTTTCCGTTACGTCGCTACACCGTCTGATTGCGGCGGTGCCTAGACAGCGTGACAGCCGAACGAGCTACGGCGACAGGGCGGGACGCTTGGCACTTAATACTCGTACGGTGGCAGCCAGGAGTGAGCGTTCACCTGAAGCCGGGATCGGGGGCAGCGTCAAGTACTGTGGGGAAAGGAGGAGGCGGGCGACAGGCTCACCGACAATGGCACTATGGCGGATATGAAGGAAACTATACGTTGGTCAGCAAGTGGCGCGCCTTTGCAGTAGTAAAGGTCCCTCTACCCCCGCCAGTGCTGGCATTGTTGCTCGGCATACAGTGCCAGCCGTGGCCGGAAGTGAAGTTAACACCACAAAGCGCCCCTCCCACCGGAACTGACGCAGGCGAAAACATTGCACCGCATAAGCACGAAGAGTGGCCCAAACTATAGGCTGTCGAAACGAATGGAAGGCTTGGATTATACACAAATTATTTAAATTGTCAAAAATTAGAAGTTATACTCATTCATCAGCATCCAATTACGCGAGAGCATAGTGTAAACTTGGGCCACTTGTTACATATTAACAACGGGGCGACAGCGCAAAGTAGTAGACAAGAAAAGGAGGGAAACGCGCGCCGCTCTGTGTCCCCAATTCTATTCTTGTCGTCATTTTTGAGCTGATATTTAATTACACAACTTGCAGGTTACTCCTCTTGCCTCCGTAGCCGGTCACCGCTGCAATGTCTGTCTGTTAAACGATGGATGGCGCCACAGGTCTAAGCCTCACCACAAGGCTCACAGAAATACACTTCGTAATCGTGAAACTTTTGAATTCGGGCTCGAACTGAGCACCATCTCGTAGCAGGCCGCATTCACAGCCATACTTTAATCCCCACAGGTGCAGAGGCCCTCCATGTCTTTCCACTCACTCTCCGTTGTCGTCCTTTCCCCCGACGACGATGATCTTCTCGAGAGCCACCGTGGCGCCCAGGCAGGTTCGGGCGTGCAGCATGTCGGCGGCCCGGTCCCACCGCTTTTCCCGCACGTGGAATTTGAATACCGAACGCTGCGCCGGCGCCCCACCCCTGTCGTCGGGACAGCAGCCGCCTGGAGTGGAAGGTGGCCAGAGTAGAGGCTCAAAAAATGCCTCGGGGCCCTTGTGTCTGCTGACGTTATTTTCAAGCGAAGGCGTTACAGCTGAAGAAATGCTCGGGCACTTAGGTCTGCTGACGTTATTTTCAAGCGAAGGCGTTACAGCTGAAGAAATGCTCGGGCACTTAGGTCTGCTGACGTTATTTTCAAGCGAAGGCGTTACAGCTGAAGAAATGCTCGAGCACTTAGGTTTGCTGACGTTATTTTCAAGCGAAGGCGTTACAGCTGAAGAAATGCTCGGGCACTTAGGTCTGCTGACGTTATTTTCAAGCGAAGGCGTTACAGCTGAAGAAATGCTCGGACACTTAGGTCTGCTGACATTATTTTCAAGCGAAGTCGTTACAGCTGAAGAAATGCTCGGGCACTTAGGTCTGCTGACGTTATTTTCAAGCGAAGGCGTTACAGCTGAAGAAATGCTCGGGCACTTAGGTCTGCTGACGTTATTTTCAAGCGAAGGCGTTACAGCTGAAGAAATGCTCGGGCACTTAGGTCTGCTGACGTTATTTTCAAGCGAAGGCGTTACAGCTGAAGAAATGCTCGGGCACTTAGGTCTGCTGACGTTATTTTCAAGCGAAGGCGTTACAGCTGAAGAAATGCTCGGGCACTTAGGTCTGCTGACGTTATTTTCAAGCGAAGGCGTTACAGCTGAAGAAATGCTCGGGCACTTAGGTCTGCTGACGTTATTTTCAAGCGAAGGCGTTACAGCTGAAGAAATGCTCGGGCACTTAGGTCTGCTGACGTTATTTTCAAGCGAAGGCGTTACAGCTGAAGAAATGCTCGGGCACTTAGGTCTGCTGACGTTATTTTCAAGCGAAGGCGTTACAGCTGAAGAAATGCTCGGGCACTTAGGTCTGCTGACGTTATTTTCAAGGAAGGCGTTACAGCTGAAGAAATGCTCGGGCACTTAGGTCTGCTGACGTTATTTTCAAGCGAAGGCGTTACAGCTGAAGAAATGCTCGGGCACTTAGGTCTGCTGACGTTATTTTCAAGCGAAGGCGTTACAGCTGAAGAAATGCTCGGGCACTTAGGTCTGCTGACGTTATTTTCAAGGAAGGCGTTACAGCTAAAGAAATGCTCGGGCACTTAGGTCTGCTGACGTTATTTTCAAGCGAAGGCGTTACAGCTGAAGAAATGCTCGGGCACTTAGGTCTGCTGACGTTATTTTCAAGGAAGGCGTTACAGCTGAAGAAATGCTCGGGCACTTAGGTCTGCTGACGTTATTTTCAAGCGAAGGCGTTACAGCTGAAGAAATGCTCGGGCACTTAGGTCTGCTGACGTTATTTTCAAGCGAAGGCGTTACAGCTGAAGAAATGCTCGGGCACTTAGGTCTGCTGACGTTATTTTCAAGGAAGGCGTTACAGCTGAAGAAATGCTCGGGCACTTAGGTCTGCTGACGTTATTTTCAAGCGAAGGCGTTACAGCTGAAGAAATGCTCGGGCACTTAGGTCTGCTGACGTTATTTTCAAGCGAAGGCGTTACAGCTGAAGAAATGCTCGGGCACTTAGGTCTGCTGACGTTATTTTCAAGGAAGGCGTTACAGCTGAAGAAATGCTCGGGCACTTAGGTCTGCTGACGTTATTTTCAAGCGAAGGCGTTACAGCTGAAGAAATGCTCGGGCACTTAGGTCTGCTGACGTTATTTTCAAGCGAAGGCGTTACAGCTGAAGAAATGCTCGGGCACTTAGGTCTGCTGACGTTATTTTCAAGCGAAGGCGTTACAGCTGAAGAAATGCTCGGGCACTTAGGTCTGCTGACGTTATTTTCAAGCGAAGGCGTTACAGCTGAAGAAATGCTCGGGCACTTAGGTCTGCTGACGTTATTTTCAAGCGAAGGCGTTAAAGCTGAAGAAATGCTCGGGCACTTAGGTCTGCTGACGTTATTTTCAAGCGAAGGCGTTACAGCTGAAGAAATGCTCGGGCACTTAGGTCTGCTGACGTTATTTTCAAGCGAAGGCGTTACAGCTGAAGAAATGCTCGGGGCACTTAGGTCTGCTGACGTTTTTTTCAAGCGAAGGCGTTACAGCTGAAGAAATGCTCGGGCACTTAGGTCTGCTGACGTTATTTTCAAGCGAAGGCGTTACAGCTGAAGAAATGCTCGGGCACTTAGGTCTGCTGACGTTATTTTCAAGCGAAGTCGTTACAGCTGAAGAAATGCTCGGGCACTTAGGTCTGCTGACGTTATTTTCAAGCGAAGGCGTTACAGCTGAAGAAATGCTCGGGCACTTAGGTCTGCTGACGT
Source organism: Haemaphysalis longicornis (assembly GCA_013339765.2). Taxonomy (NCBI): domain Eukaryota; kingdom Metazoa; phylum Arthropoda; class Arachnida; order Ixodida; family Ixodidae; genus Haemaphysalis; species Haemaphysalis longicornis. The sequence continues at coordinate 11,518,992 of CM023453.1, forward strand.
TATTTTCAAGCGAAGGCGTTACAGCTGAAGAAATGCTCGGGCACTTAGGTCTGCTGATGTTATTTTCAAGCGAAGTCGTTACAGCTGAAGAAATGCTCGGGCACTTAGGTCTGCTGACATTATTTTCAAGCGAAGGCGTTACAGCTGAAGAAATGCTCGGGCACTTAGGTCTGCTGACGTTATTTTCAAGCGAAGGCGTTACAGCTGAAGAAATGCTCGGGCACTTAGGTCTGCTGACGTTATTTTCAAGCGAAGGCGTTACAGCTGAAGAAATGCTCGGGCACTTAGGTCTGCTGACGTTATTTTCAAGGAAGGCGTTACAGCTGAAGAAATGCTCGGGCACTTAGGTCTGCTGACGTTATTTTCAAGCGAAGGCGTTACAGCTGAAGAAATGCTCGGGCACTTAGGTCTGCTGACGTTATTTTCAAGCGAAGGCGTTACAGCTGAAGAAATGCTCGGGCACTTAGGTCTGCTGACGTTATTTTCAAGCGAAGGCGTTACAGCTGAAGAAATGCTCGGGCACTTAGGTCTGCTGACGTTATTTTCAAGCGAAGGCGTTACAGCTGAAGAAATGCTCGGGCACTTAGGTCTGCTGACGTTATTTTCAAGCGAAGGCGTTACAGCTGAAGAAATGCTCGGGCACTTAGGTCTGCTGACGTTATTTCGGAGCGAGGGCGTTACAGCTCAAAAAGTGACTCGGGGCCCCTAAATCTGCTGACGTCATTTTGAAGCGAGGGTGGTACAGCTCTACCAGAGTCATTTAATGCTTGAAGGACTTTGTCCATACTTGAAACTCTCCTCGCTGCTACGGACGTAGCGAGACGCAAAAATTAGCGTACGCAAAGTACGTTTACTTGCGTATATTTAGTGTACGCAAAGACCGCAAGGGCCATATAAATCTCGCTAATTACGGCAAGCTGCTTCAGCAACTAACGATCACAAGCGAGTTTGGTTAAAAACAAAGTGGACAGAACTGCCGCCTGATATGCGAATTCACATGCAGGGGGCTCATAAGTGTGTGGCGAAAAAAAAATTGTCAATTGGAGTGTTGAAGTTCTTGCAGCCGCCTTCTGAAAAAAAAAGGACTCGAGAACATTCTTATACAGGTACCTGGCAACAAATTTATTATCGGCTACAAAAGCTTATATAACTCAAAAGGCAGCGCTTCGCTCTTTAAGGCTAGAGGTGGGTGGCTTGAAAACGAAGACTACGTGGGGAAGTAAGTACACCCAGAATAACGGGACCTGCTTAAAAAATAGAAACGATTCCGCGCATTGAATTGGAATGTCAACGTATCCATTCCGATCCATGTGCGATAAAATACAAACTACAAGGTTGTGGAGGTACCTAAACCACTATTTGAAAGGTGGTGGATGAAAAGCAGGCAGGGTAATAAAACGTACCACAAATACCACTTGTAACGGTCAAAATTTAACAGCTTGCCGCTAACACCAGTGCAAAAATTTATAGTAGTATAACATACATAGCAGAACTTTGGCGCGATGACACATTTATTAACCTTGTATAAAGTGGATACTCTTTCACTAAATAAATAAATAAATAAGTTCCTACCAAAAAATGTTGGAATGTTTATTTACGAGTCAGCTGGTGAGCGCTCACGACCGCCTCGTCTGCTTCCTTTATCTCGACAACAGATATTTTTGTCCCATTTAGCCGAAGGACTTTACAGTGACGCTGCGTATATTTTGACCAGGCGAGGATGCCGTACAAAAAAGTGTTTGCCGTATTTACAAGAAAAAAGGCGGGGGGCCTAGACCCTCCAGTTCTCGCGCCATTGTGGAAGGAAACCTCGGGGACGTGGCAATGCATAAAAAATTCACAAGAAAATTTAAAAAATCCGGTGCGCTTCCACTCTGGGAAGGAAGATGACCAGCTGGGTGCGTATTGTCAGAGTCGTCTTAGCGGCTTATTCCCATATAATTTGTTTCCGGATATTCACGGTAAAACTACAGTTACAGCCGTTTCCTGCAATAACATTCCCTCGGCAGATGGGGATGCTTCACTGCGTAACCGGCAATGTGAACAAGCCCGTTTAAGTCCAAGCTTCCATCAAGCTCCTTAAACTCAGCTTCAGTTCGAAACATGAATGCATTGCTGCGGAGACATTTCTACAAGAACAATGTAGGCCATTTTATTTTAAAGCATGGATGACCTAGTGCCTGTTCAATTCTCTTATGAATGTTTGGTATACTGGGAAACGGCGGGGCGGAGGAGCCTCCTCCGGGAGGAGCGTGACACGATACCTTGGCCTAATTCTCCGAAAGACGGACGCCGCTTTGAAGCGACGCGGAACTGGGCCTAATTCTCCGAAAGACGGACGCCGCTTTGAAGCGACGCGGAACTGACATGCAACTGCATGTATTTCTGGCTTTTCAACATTGAGTTCTGAGCTGTGAAGCATGACCACCTACGAGGGGACTATAGTGGCAACCCCACTTTATACTCCTCGCCACACACGCCCTCTACCTCCCCACTGCCATTGCGTAATGCTGCGCGCTCGTGAACGGCCCCCTCTGAGGCGCAGTAGAAACAGCGTGGTGATTCGCGTAGCCACGCTATAATAACACATCGTTGTCTCTACCCAACAACCGTGTGTGTGTCGTTAGTCGGTGAAGCAGAGATGGCGCCACTGTATATTTCAACATACCAAATCCCCGATATAGGTACCTCTAGCTTCGCAGTACAGCCCCCTTAAAAGAGAAAAACGAATGCCATTTTTTGCATCCTATAAACGCAAACTGGGAAAAATTGGCGCATCCCACACAGAGGTGATAATCGACGGAAGGCAAAGCTTCCCACTTCTGCTTTTCCACTGACACCGTCGCCTGCAATTTTGAGAGACGATAGTGTTCGTTCGGTCATTTAAAGCAGAAAATTTTAGTGTGTGCGTGTGCGTGGGCGTGTGTGCGCGTGTGCGTGTGCGTGTGCGGTGCGTGTGTGTGTGTGTGTGGGATGCCTTAAAGGGGCACTGACACAAAAATTTTGCATCTTGTTTTTTTTTGTTGCGATAAGTAGCTAGTGACCTACTTATAACCTGAAGAAACCTCATTTGCTTCAGCGTGCGACGGTTGTTTAATTAGAGGCATTTTCAATGCGGCCAGTCGCAGTTTCGGTTTCAGCGAGTGCCGCGAAACGATGGATTTTGTGGATTTTGTGTGAACAAAGCTGACCACGTGACCGTCGGGGGGATATCACAGAGCAGAGCCGCCGTAGCACTGTCAAATCCGCATCGATGGCAGTTTCTGCGAATGCCCCCACGTACTGATCTCGTGGCGCTTAATTAATTTCGGTCCCTAAGCGACCGTGGATGTGACCAGGCGCTGAGAGTGCAAATGCTGCCGCGGCTAAAGAACGACGCGCGATCCCGCTCGAGAGGGTGGGTGGCAAGGCGCGCGCTGGGAGCAGCCGCCGGTCTGCTTTTCCACTACAGGTCCGCCTACAGATGTGTTCGGCTTAGCACTGCGGCGGATATTCGAGTGCCGCTCTCGTAAGCGGTGCAGATGACAATTTTTAATGCAACCCGCCATCGCATCATTAACTCCTTTCTCATGTAAGCCACCATGGTCGGGACTTGGGGACAATTTCGTGCAGCGGTAACAAGCTATCACTCGAGCTACCTGCGCCGGCCTGGGCCACTTCGCGGCCGTGGCCGCCGCCTGCACAGCGGCCGTGCGGCTAGCTCAGTGGGCTTTTCGTGCGTCCGGCGCGTTTCCGCATCTAATGGTAATAAACAGTAATAGAAACAGAGTGCCTGGAATCGCTGTAGAACTTTGGTCGCGGCCAGCTGCCCGATTAGCTGACGAAATCACGGCGCCTCCGCCGCCAACGATCGGGTCGTTCGTTCACGAGAGCAGAAGCTCCGCCCTCCGGCTCTCCGATTGGAGCGGCGAGCCGGGCGAGCCGGCGCAAAACGCCGGCAGTGCGGAAGCGGCAAACACAAACTCGTGACGTGTTTATTTACACAATATCCTCGGGATGTCGATTGCGCGTGGTCCTCTGCTAGCTGCTCGGTTGCGTTTCGCACACTTTAAAATTGATTTTAAATATGTTCTAGGCTGTATTCGCCGCTGATATTTTGCAGATGATGTATATGTGTTCCCACCAATCTATCTCCGAAGTTATCTCGCCTTCAAAATTTTGTGTCAGTGCCCCTTTAACGAGACCTTCACATAGGCAAAACTTTTCTGAACCACTATACCTGGAAAGACACTTCATACTTGTCAACAGTTTTCAGCTAAACGAAATCATCGGGAAAAAATTGAGTCTTCTTTTATTTGGAAATGAACGTTTGATTGGTATTCGCGACAGCAAATAAAGAAAAAATACGCGTTGAAAAATATTTTTAACTAAAATTACAAAGAGTGCCCGCCGAGCCTGGACCATGAGGCGGCGTTCCAAGTTTAACATTAACGCAATGTTCTGATAGATGGCGCTGGACCAGTCAAACACGCGGAAATTGAATTGAATTTAGCAAATCTTCTGTGTCGTTATCGTTGGAGAAGCGAAATGAAAGGTGGATTGCGACAGGGGGGAGAAGACAGGCGGAGAAAGATGTAGAAGACAGGCATCCATGCGGCGAAGGCGGCAAAAGAGTATGGTCTTTCGGCGACATCTGCAGCAAAGTGAGTAGATAAGCGGACAATTTTTTACAGTGGACAAAGATTTCCCGGTCGTCGGTAACGCCATGCGGACGGGTCGTACCCATGTGATCACCTCCCCACCTCGATCGTCACATCCACAATAGCGGTCTGCATAGCCCCGGGGGCGAGTGAGAGATAAGCTATGTGCGAGATAAAACCCAGTTGCACGACCTGCCAGAAGGCATCAGCAGCAACAGCAGCCCGGTAACCGAGATGAGAGCCCACGAAAGCTTCGCGTTAACAATGCCATTGAAGCCCATTTTCTTAAGCACTAATTCCATTCAAGGGATTACGAAAGCTGTACTACGAAAGCGATATGCGTGTCACTCATTGTTCCCGCTACAGATCGAAATCTCTGTATCTGCAAATCAATGCTGCAGCTGCCGATCGGCAAGCTGATGATTGGGAGAGTTGGACAAGTCCTTTCTAGAGAAAACATTCCATGCTCTCTTCTCCGCCATACTCTGTCAGAACTTGGAACGGGCACAGCCGAATGCCTCAACTCAGGAATGCTGGAATATTCTACAAAACTGGAACCACGAAGGTATTTTGTCAGAAATAATGTCTGTGTCTGCCATTGTTTCTATTTCATACAACTACTACCGTTGATATTACATTTCGTAAGGTTGACGGGCAGAGAAATCTGTTCAGTGAAATAGAGTATTTCCTAAACTAAAAAAAATATTTTCAACTGTTCAGCTGATAGCGAAGTAACGAAATGTTCATCAAATTGGGGGAATCGTAAAATCGTGTCTCCGGGTAAATCGGCTAAAAAGGTTTTTGTACCTGTACGCACTTTTAATTTTTTACATGATTACTTGCACAGACAACCTGCCGGCGTAAAAAAAGTTTTGAATTGATGCTGCGAACACTGAGATGCGACGGCAGTGCTGCGCATAGGAGCGCTGTTTCATCAATGCTGCGGTGTCACATCGCATCGATGGCGCTGGTGTCGGTAGCGATTGCCGTTAAAATAGCAGCTGGTGCAAAACTCCAGCATATCACAGGCTACATTTTGTCAGAGTTACAGGGTATATACCAGTTACGAAACTGCCCATAGACCGCATGTATCAAAAGCCGGTCTACCGTTGCCCCTCCCTCTCCCCCCCCCCCCCCCCCCGGGCGCACTGGGGCAAGCACGGGCCAAGTTGACTAGCCTGTCGTCTGTGAGCAGACAGTTCAAGTAGTACTCGAATGCATGCGGCTGCTGCTTTAAGTCATAAAAAGAAAAATCATAAAAACGTAGGTACATTTTACGCAATTAATGTCTTCTAATTGAAAAAGCAAGCTTCATTTTACAAAGATTTGTGATTGAGTAATATTTTATAGAAGTTCAGCTTTTTGTCCCCTAGGGGCGCGCCAGTATACTTGCCCCTCTGCTTCAACGCAGCAGGGGGGTACACGCGGCCCGGATTCTGAAGCGGAGTTTCGCAACTGGTATACATTGAAGAACTCTGGCACTTCCCCCGGCTTCTCCACAAATAGAGTATACGTCTACAGTATGCTGCTCACTGCTGCCACGGGCAAAGAATACCCCGCTTTTCCGACGTAACGCGCGCTATCACGGTTGCTCGAAGGGCGCTTTTCCCTTCTTACCCAGGACGTAGATGCAGCCGTCGTAGTAGACGACGGCGTGGTAATTGCGAGGTTCTGGCAGGGGCGGCAGGCTTAGCCACTGGTTCAGCTGGGGCTTGAACACGAACGCAGACGTCCCTGCGCAGGAAAAGGCCGAGGGTAGGTGATAAGATAATGAAAGATTATTTTTTATTACTAATAATTAAAATACAATAACAAGAGCAACAGTTGTCAGGCGTCCGCATGACCTCGCGCATTGTTTCCGAATTTAAATTTTCTATCGGGCAATGTCACGCCTCAAACATAAAAGTGTACTTCATACTAGGACGGTTCGTGGTACGCTTTGTATCATTCGCACGCAAAACGATTTCTGCATATTTCTGTTGCACGTTGACTCGCGAAGTGTTAAGCTTTGTGTTCACGCGGATGAGCACGCACGCTTTGCACTCCTCCGTCCTGCGGCAGACAGGAAATCTCTACAGGCAGTGCAGGACCAAAAGGGCTTTCAAAAGCACTTAAGCAGGAACCGGCCTAATTTTAAATTGTGTCCCATCACGCATATTTCGGCTGAAAACCGTTATCTTGCAACCAATACATTTATTGAAAGATTGCGCTTGGGCTTGTACCCGACCGCTGTCAAGTGGTATAAACAAACAGTAACTAGCTCAACGCGCTCGTAAACGTTCTGGGATATTCCAAAGCTGAAAACCACCGCCCATGAGTCAATTTGTCACCTTCCATTTGCCATGGAGAGTCCATTCCGGTGAAACGTACCGGCTGTGGTGTCGCCCGGTTCCTGGAGGTCGGTGCCCCCGAGCACGACCACAACTGCGGAGTCCGAGTTCTGCACCTTGCCCACCAGCGACACCTCCGCCGAAGACTCTTCATGCCTGCGCATATTGGGCGCATTTCGTGGACATATAGTATTCTGAATACTAGTCGCTTATGGAGGCGAAAATACAAACGCCCCCTCTGCGTCCAGGAAGTCCCGCACTCAAAGTCGTTCTGTGACCCTCTAGTGTAGGGCGTGCTTTCTGATAGCCAGGATGTAGCTGCGGGCGTTAGTCGAGGCTGCTTTTAAGCAATATTCTGTAACCATGTAAAGAAACTACCTGAACGTACTTTTCATTCTCTGTCAGACCCGCCGCGGTGGCTCAGTGGCTAAGGCGTTGCGCTGCTGAGCACGAGGTGCGTGGGTTCGATTCCCGGCCGCGGCGGCCGCTTTTCTCATGGAGGCGAAAAGCAAAAACGCTCGTGTGTACGAGATTTCGGCGCACGTTAAAGATCCCAAGGTGGTCAAAATTAATCCGGAGCCCTCCACTACGGCGCGCCTCATCGCCTGCGTTGCGTCAGCGCGTTAAACCTAGCAATCAATCAATCAATCAATCAATCAATCAATCAATCAATCAATCAATCAATCAATCAATCAATCAATCAATCAATCAATCAATCAATCAATCAATCAATCAATCAATCAATCAATCAATCTCTGTCAGGTCATAGAAATATCGTGCGCGCCAGCATCATCGGCGTTTCCAAACTGCCGCTGAACTGGTCATCCCCGCAACTTGCATTCATCGTCTAACGTGCACGCACTGACCATCTTTGTCATCCCTGTCTCGCGCATTCATCAATATCGTTTTTGCCATAAGCAAATGCCATTTTACGTTTCCCATCGCGTCGTCTGTGCGAAAACGGGCAATACATGCTCCTGCGCGCTCTGAAAAGAGCTTGTGTTGTCCTTTCAGCCTCTTCTTTCTCACGTCCTCGAAGTCTCCCGTGTCTACCGTGTCAGGCTACCGCCATATCTTTTCCCCACAGTTAAAAGAAGCCTTCCGAGCCATTTTACGTCTTTGACGTCAGCTTTGCTAATACATCGCGTCGTCTGTGCAGAAAACGGTAGCAATACATGCTCCTGCGCCGCTCGTAGAAAAGAGCCAGCTTGTGTAACAAAAGGCGGTGACCCTCTGTTCCTTTGCGCCTTAGGCCCGTCTTCCGCGCTGTTTTTAAGGCTACGCCATAAATCGGCCACTGTCTAATGACAGCTCCAAGCTCCCCCGTCTCCGGAGGCGCAACATGTTTTACAACCTTAAGTGGGCCCAGAGCCAGACACTGCCAATGTTTTTCCACACAGGCACCATGCACTCCCATCAAAACAACGCGATGACGCGGCTGCGGCCCGGGACAATGTGTCCTCACGCGAGCGGCGTGACCCAGAGGCCGTTTGCTCTTCACAAGCTGGCCGCCATACAGCCATTCATTCCGCATTCCCGGAACCGCGCCGCTCCCTCTGCGTTCGACACATTCCGCGTCGCTGGCGCCTGGACCCTTACAGCGCGCACCTTGCGCCTACATCCTATCATTGTCATTTGACCCGTCCGCATCCAATGCGGAGTGAGAATTTCTAACGTCATATAGAATTTGCCAATCCCCTCAGCAGGATGGTCGTCGAGTACCGCTACCGTTGCGTTACAAGAGTACCGTTACCTTACAAAAATTAAGGCTTCCTTCTTACTCTCTAAGGAGTAGGTAAACACATTACAGATAAACGCATTACAGGAGAACACATGCGCGCGACGAGCCTGACCGCTTCGTTTCTAGCGTCACGTGACTGAGTGGAACAACCTGGCTGTGTGTGCACGGTCTGTTATCGCCCTGCAGATGCAGCCGCCCATACCACCGCTTCCATAGGCCGGCGGTGCTATATTGGCACGGTCGACAATCTGGCCACACTACGCATGCGCACAATAGTGCAGAATGGAAGCGAACCTTATAGATGCTTGAAACGCGACAAGGATTCAACAACCGGTGTCATTGCTCAGAGTTGGAGGCTGTGTCCGCGCAGGAGCGAAATAGTGAGCAAATGCTGCGGGGTGTTCCATTCATGCACCCACCGTTCGTCGTGGTGCGCTACTGGTTGGTTTTCTTATACGTTGGTGAATGTATTCAGCCACGAGGCAAGATTCCCAGATCAGATTTCATTGCCAAGAAACGTACAGCGGAAATGCCATCAACCCTCCGCTCCAATGCAAGTCGCGTATACGCACAGCGTCGACCTCGAACGAAAGCTTCCATGTTCGCTACGACGTTGCGATTTTGTTGCAGGTCGTTGTTACAAAGACCAGGGCCAAATGCTACCTGCACCGCATGGTTGGTTGATTTGGGCCGTTGTAGCGAGCGAGTACTAAGTTGCCAAAGGCAAAAGCAGGCAAAGAGTCCTTGTCGTGTTTCGCTATGTCATCATTAAAGTCGCCGATATAACCACCGCTGTTCTCGTTCTAGTCCTAGCCATACAATGGGCTTATGCATGGAGTTATCGGTACCTGTTTTTGACCTTCCAGGGACCATACAGACTGCGAAGGTTAGCATAACTGAAGTCAAGCATTCGCGGTGGCCAAGCAATTACGGAGGCCTGCGGCGTTTTTCCACAGATGTCAGCAGAGTTTTGCCGCTGGCACGAAACGGAAAATTACGGGGATAGCATTGGCCAACGTCTACGTATGCCAGACTGTGCGGCCCTGTGAATTTGTAATGCCGTGTTAGTTCTGAGACTCGCACTAAATGAAAATCCCTCTGGTAAGCGTTGTTCTACACACATATTCCATCCCCCTTCCGACTACTCAGCTGTGAAGAACCTGGTGACCAGTAGGGACCTGAACGTCTAGATACTTTGGCCTCCAGAGCGGAGGCTGCCCGTTCATCACATGGATTCCAGGAATCTGGAGCCACGGCTCAAGGGAACGTTTTTACTACTACTACACCTGCGCGGGAATATGTTATGGCTTCTGTTAGGCTTGCCGTTACGTAGCCCTAATGTCGATCCCAACGGCGTTCAAGCGCGTCTGGTTCAAGCGATCAGCCGTTAACGTCATCAAATCTCAAAACGTGACTTTAAGCCAATTCTGGGCCAACACACCCCTGCGGGTACGTAGCACTGTGTGATTATTTTCTCGTACGCAGACGAAACACGAAGAAACCTGACCCGCTAACAGGCTGACCCCCTCACAGAGAAATCCTAGAGTCCCCTTGCGTTCTATAACGGCACCATTTAACTCTAGATACAGCGAATACCGTGGAACAATCTTCTCGAAGAGCAGTGGCGAGAGCCTTAACACAAAAACGTGCTGCACCACAGGTTCATTCTCCCTAAGACTGCAGAGTTGTAGTAGCACAGCGGCTAGCGTCGCTACGCGATTCGGCCGGAGTGGCATACGGGCACTCATTCCGCGAGGACGGGCGGCCCGCCCGCCGAGCCGAGGCAGTCGTTCCGGAGCGGAACACACGCACCGGAACCAATGATTTGCACCCCCCGGGAAAGTTCCGGTGCGGACCGTCTGCCCTGGCGCGTAGCGGGAAAACGGAGGCCGCTGGCGAAGCTGCAGCCCGCAATTTAACGTGAAATGTCCGAAGTGCCCACGAGCCCCGGGAATACACCATTATGGAACGGGCGGACTGCTCACCCGATACCACCTCTATTCTTCCGCCGCCCTGCCACTCCTCTCCTGATGAACAACAAAGCTGTCGGTCCACGCATTTCAAATTTCCTGCCTTTCAAGTACTCTCGCGCCCCCTGCCTGTAACAGCGCGAGCGGGAGTTCAGTTCTTTTAAGTACAGAGCACTTTAGGGGCTCGCCTTGTGGTCGTAGCTCGCTCACTGCACCCAAGTAGAGCCACACGGCGTTCCGTCATAGCGGCTGTCGTCACGGCATAACCCAGAGGCTTCCAAAGCCAAGCGGTTTATTTAGTCATAAGGGTTCGAAACTTGTCAACCGCTGGCGCTTGTCATACATCTCCCCGTTGTTTAGCGCAAACAAAACCGCAGGTACGTTTGAGGCAAAATATACGTAATTAACCGGCAGCGCCCGCGTTTATGTAGTTAGGAGCGCTTGTTGGGTTGGTTTCTACGACAGTAAGCGAAACAATGTGGCAGTGCAACTCCGGCACATGCGGGAGGAAAAGCAAGCACAAAAAGAACATAACTCCCGCTGCCGCAGTTTCAGGCAGGGGATGCGCAAGCACTGCGAAGGCGGGAAATTTGTATTGCATTGGGTGGTAGCAAGTGAGCGAATAACAGCGCTCCAGCCCATAATGGCGAATCACTGCTCCGCAGTTCCGACAGCGTTCACATTGAGGGAACAGATTTATTTTATTTTTTGTTAAGCTTTCATCTCGCACGAGCCGGCGCCTCACTCGCAGCTTACAATACGTCATTTTTTATTGTACTGCCACTTCTTTCGCTTACGATCGTAAAAACCAACCCAACGAGCGTTCCTAACTGAATGAACGCGGGGGCTTCCGGTTAATTACGTATATATTGCCGCAAATGTACCTGCAGTTTTCTTTGCTGTAAACAACGGGGAGATGAATACAAGCGCCAGCGGTTCAAGAGTTTCGAACAGTTGTACCTATGTAAACTGTTTTTCGACACCTCTGTGTTACGTAAATACGGTTCGCCGTGAGGCTCTACATGGGTCCGTTATATCGCTGCACCGCCTGATTCCGGCAGTCATTTAACATCGAGCATCGCAACAGCGAGCGAAATACTACGACAAGGCGAGCACCTAAAGCCCCCGCATGCTTTCGCCAGCGCCAGGGAGGGGCTATTCGCAGGACCTCCCCCAGTAGCCTCATGGTAGGGTAGCAACGGCCGATTACAGCGTCTCTTCTTTCCCCGTCTAGTGCGCTCCCTGACTCGGGCACAGCGACCTTTGCGTGGGTGCTTACGTGCTCCTTCCACATTACGGCTGGCATTTTGTTCACTCGTCACGGAATAGTATCTTCCTCTATGTCACCATTCAGAACAACTGCATCAAATAGCCATGCATTTTAATGAAACCAATGTAAAGCGAGCATCGATGCAAAGACAGGTATAGCGGGGTGGAGAATCGGTCCCGGTACGGTACCTGGTTGGCAACCGGCACCACTGCTCGTGCGGAGAGGTAAGGAAGCTGGTTGAGCGAACGCGCAGAGGCGTCGTATCGTGACCGGTCCTCCGCTATAGTTCTATTATCACCATATCGCTTGCAGTAGCGAACCGGTTCTGACCCTCACTACATTACCGGGGTCAATTTTTCCTCGGTTTCCGTATTTGAAATTTCCCCTTGCAGCCTGACTGGGCTGGGGTAATGAGGGGGCATCTGCCCAGTCTGGAAACCCCCTGTGTCAGGACGCTTCGATCGCTGTTGGTAACGGCCGTGTCGTGCGCGAAAGATTAAGCCCGAACGTCAGAACAGCCGGCCTAACCTACACGTCTGCCGTGTCGTACACGCGTGCGTACCTGCCGTCCTTTTTAGGCGTCGTCGACGTGGCCGCGCTGCTGGGTGACTGCAGGCCCTCTTTGCCGCCCTTGGGGCTGGCCGCGGCTTTCGACCAGGGAAACATTGCCTGTCACGACCCCGCCCCGATTGCGACCCGCGCGAGCTCTCCCTCTGAACGTGCTGCCACGAGGATTTCTCGGTGATGATGATGATGATGAGGAGGAGGAGGATTGTGATGATGACGATGACGAACAAAAGTCTCTTCTCAGATTGATATGGCTCTTGCGCTTTTTTGTATGCACCCACCAGTGCTACCTATTACATTGGTCCGCTTTGCGCACTATCGAAGGTGCGTGGTAGACATTCATTTGAGCGGAAGGTCGCCTACGTCAATGAGGATGATCATGATGAGCGGAGGGGAGAACGTGCTGCCACAAAAATTAAATGATGCTGCTCCTGACGAGGGTGAATCATTTTATTACGTTTCTCCTAGAAGGGTCACATGCGCGTTGCCGTTCATTGGCAAAATAATGAGGTTTAAGCAATCAAGCCTGGGAAGTAGGGAAATACTTCTTTAGAATATTATAAACGGTGTAAGAAAAGTTAGCTTTGGACACAATTCCCTGGCACTAGAGAGAGCGAACTTCATTCGGCAGCTCAAGTCCGAGCCGCGGAGTAATCAGTCCTCGGAGGAAGGGGGTGTTCCACGGTCCTCCGACGGTGGCGGGCTTGGCAGAGGTGCACAAAGAGTTTCAATGTGGGCAGCCAACAGGGACCACAGGGCGGCCGGTAGATTTTCTGGGGGGAGCGGCCCAGCTTGGCCACGAGTAGGGAATATTAGGGGGGAAGGGGTTGTAGGAAAGAAATGTGGAAGCCGAGGTCCCCCGTACACAGCGCCAATATGTGCGCTCGCTGTCGGGATAGCCACCGCATACCTGACAGTGCGGACGGCCTGGTGACTTCTGTATGTAGTGGAGAAACAGGTCACAGGGGAGGGACAATGTCTGCGCCTGTCTAATGCATCTCGTGACATCAATGTAGATGAGGGGGGAAGTAGCATTCTTGCTGTCCGGAGGTTGCCGAGATATTCGCAGCGGATTTTGTGATGCATTGCTCTATGCTCATTTGGATTGTATTCCTCAGGCCACGGCTGAGGGCTGCCCGGGACATAACGTTGTAGGCCACAGCATGATCTCGTTCATTACCCTCTATGTCTTCGTGGAATGGGACCCATTCGAGGAAAACCTGTAGGGGGGTGAGCTTGCATGTATGTTGTAAGGCTAGTGTGGACAGGCGATGGAATGTCATTCATGGCGAAGCTTCGTAGTGCTCCCTCACTGTCCATGCTGACTGTATTGCAGTCGGTCCGGTGCTGGTGAAGTATGATGGTTTCTGCAATGGCCCTGAGTCTCTGCAGCTGTGGGCGAGCGGAACGTTGACGTGATGCCGTACGTCAGCTGTGACAGGGGCCAACAGATGCCGTATTCGTTGCATGGTCCACAAATTGGGCCGCGTTGTAGTAGGTTCATGGGTATTTTCGGGTAGGTGTTGAGCGCGAGATGCTCTACGTTCTTGATCTGTGGCTCGACTCATGTGTTTTTGTATGGGTAGCACAGTGATGGTGGTTGCTCTCCCAGGGTGGGGGCGGGAGGATTGACGGGTGGGAGTTGGTCGGTGGAGTACCCGAGGAGCGCGAAGAATTTTCCGCCCTTGCATTGAAGTTGTTAGACGGTGGTGCTGAGATTTACGATAAGCTGAGGCTTTTTCTTCAAAGATGTTGTGGAGGGAAGCGTCATTATTAATGCCGTGGAGGCTTAGAGATGCACTCTCATTTCTATGCGGGTGCATTTTCGGATGGCGGTTTCTATTTATTTTTGTCTTGTGTTTGGTAAGGCGCTGAAAAGGGTATGCATACATGACGCGTGAGACACGAGGGCTTCGACTACTTTGCGTAATTCGTGTTCTTAGAACCCTTGATGGTGACGCGTCCCGCGGCGGAGCATTTGGTGGATTTGGTTAATTTGGGCAGTGAAGAATTTTGACCCATTCTGTGCTTTTAGCTCCTTGTTGGAGGAAAAATCCCAGGACTTTGATGTGGCTACGGCGAGGAATGGGTAAATTGTTTTACTGCCAGAGTGATGAGGTTGCGATATTAGTTTTTTTTTTACTTCTGTTGTTCAATACAACTACATATTCTGAATTCTTATTGAATGGGTGAGTCCGACGTCGTGGGCTTGCCCGCTGATGATATCGAGGCCCTGTTGTAAGGTGTATTCCTGCTCGCCAGGGCTACCCTTTGTACACCAGAGTGTGACGTCGTCAGCGTATATGGCGCGTTGAAGATCTGGGGTAGCGTTCAGTTGGCGGGGAGATTCTTCATCACCAGATCTAAAAGCGTAGGTGATAATATGGTTCCTCGTGATGTGCCTCTATGAAGTGTGTAAGGCCGAGATGGTTCCCTATCGGGTGCTAAGATGCAGATGGTACGGTCTGTTAGAAAATATTTAATGTAAGTGAAAAATACGATACCGGTCTTGTTTGCTTGTGGCTGAGAAGTATCGCCTTCAGGCAGCAATTGTCAAAAGCTTTTTTTATATCTAATCCTACGATGGTGCGTAGTTGAGCTGCACTGGGCTGTGCGTATACGTCCTCATGAATGCGTTTGGAAATGTCCCGTGTGCTCACATGCTTTCGAAATCTCACCATTGTGGTTGGCAGGTGGCCGTTGCTTTCCACGTGCCATTGCAGTCTAGTGAGCACCATCTTCTCTATACGTTTTCCAGCAGAAGATGTCATGGAGATAGGGCGGAGGTTGGCGGGTGTGTTGGGTGGTTTTCCTGATTTGGAGTGAGGGTGGCATGAGCTTCTTTCCATTTGGGGGGTAGGTCTCCTGATCTCCAAGGCCTATTGATATTGTCGAGAAGTTCTGCAAGTTTCTTGTCAGGCAGGTTCCGGATCATTGCGTATGTAATTTTATCGGGTCCCTGGGCCGCATTGCGAGTGAGTTGATGCAGTGCATGTTTAGTTCTCCGGGTGAAACGTACGAGTTGCTTCCTTCGTCGTCATCTTCCGGGGCTGATTCTATGTAAATGATGTCGATGCGTGTGGTACTACAAAGAGGGTAGAGTGTGTTACGTATCTGTTCTGTGATATCATGTAGTGTGCCTCCCATCGCTAAATGAAGCCGTTGGACGGTGTGTTTGGTTTTTGTTGTCCCAGTTGTGTGCCAAAACTGTTGCCAAGACCTTGCCATATGAAGCCTGCCGTTGAGCCCTTCGCATACTCGAAGGCAATTCTGTGTCGCTAACTTGTCGGCATGCGCTTGGGTTTCGTGACTGGGGCGGTAAAAGCGTTCTTTGAGCCCGCTGTTATGATTGTCGCGTTTCCAGCGTTCGACAATAGCACGGCGCTTTCGCCAGAGGGTAAGGAGGTGCTGGTTAATCTACGGATTGGATTCAGTGCGGGTTGTTCTTTTGGTGTGTTTATGTACCACTGTCAGGATGACGTTGCTCAATTCAGCAAGGGGAGTGCCGCTTTTATCAATTTCTTGCAGGTGTTTACGAACACTTGGCCAATTCGTTATACTTGTTGTGGGCCTGTTTTACCGGTTTCTTTTTGATGACCGAGTCAGAGGGACACTTATTTGAATAATATTGTAGTCGCTCCCGAGAGTTTCTTCGTTGTTGCCCAAGGCGGCGATTAAAAGACCCCGAATCCAGGTGAGATCGGGATTTGTGTCCGCCTCCTGATTGAAGCCGAGCCTCGTGGGGGATGTGGTGTAATTCATAAGGGTGGATTGATGGAGGCTTGTAAATTCGTCCAATCTACTCCCTAAAGGGGATGTTCGAGTGTAGCCCCGTGGGGGGGGTGGAGAGTTGAAATCTATAATAGGAGCGTGTCTGAGCTACGAGTTTCATTATGCATCGTATGGAAGGCAGACAGCGTGGCGGTTGTTTGTTTGGGCGGCCAAAAGCAGTTTACAATAGTGATATTATTACCGTTAACCATCCTCGTGCGTCGTGTCCAGCTGGATGGTGGGGAGCGTTTTCTCTACGTAGGTAATTGTCATGGTAGGCGGCGTGGATAGCGGTTGTGTGCCTTTCTTATTCGTGATAATACTTGGTTGAACATCGCGATCATACCCCGGGATGTAAAAGTCTCCGTTAGTTTTTTGTAAGGTAATAATAAGCGGTTTGGTCTTGGTGATGAGGGTGCGCTGTAATAAGGTATTGCTGAGGGAGGCAACCGATGGCATGGCGCTCACGTACCAGCGTACTCTTGTATATTCGTTCAGTGACACCACCAGAGATGGCGCTGTGACCAGTCAACATGTCACGTAGTGTATATAAGTGCACTGTCCAATAAACATAGGCAGTCGTCGGTATCCCATGGCGGTGTTCATGTGTACCAGTTTGTTCCTTCCGAAATAGCGGGCCACCGCGCCGCAACACCACATTGCGACGAGGATGGCCACCGGTATATCGCCGCCGCCGCCGTTCCTCGAGACTCTGGGCACGCCAACAATCCAGTCGCGCCGCTGGTTTCGCTTGTTCCAGAACTTCGTGCTCGCGTCCGGCGCCGACGAGTGGTCAGCCACCCGCCGTTGCGCGCTCCTGCTTGACAACCTGGGCCCCGAGGGCCAACCGATTTTCGACGCCCCGAAGGTACCCCCCCGCCGCCGCTTGCACCTGCAGACACTAACAGGAAGCAGGCGAAGGAACAGACAACGCCTACCACGTGCGCCCCTGGCCGCAAGCGCTCGGGAACTGTACGACGTTGTGGTTGACACACTGGGAAAATACTTCACCGCTACTGTCAACCTTCCAGTCGAGCGTCATCAGTTCTGTGAGCGTCGACAGCTTTCCGGTGAGTCAGTTGCCGAATTCGCTTTGGCGCTCCGTAAAGTGGCAGCCCCGTGTAATTTCGCCGATACCGCCGACGATAACTTGTGCGAACAGTTCGTTGCCGGAGTTACTTGCCCGAATCTCAGAGAAAGACTGCTGCTCGAAGGTGACTCATTAACATTGGACCGAGCTGTAGAAATAGCCAAACTTCGCGAAGAAACCCGCCAAGAAGCTGAAGCCTTCGCGAACCAGATTCCCCGCATCACGCAACAGCGACAACGAGAACGCAGCACCGCTAGGTTCTTTGGTTCCAACGAGTCCCGCCCCCCTAGTCAACATCATCGTAGCTCGTAGCGCACACGCCAGAACTACAAGAAACCGTCGCTTCCGACCCCCTGCACGGTTGTATCTCGTGATAACTGCGATAACCGTGGCGCAGCAAGATGCGAACGGTCGCGCTGTCCCACACGCGGCCGCACCTGTTACGGTTGCCGACGCCGCGTATACTTCCAAAGCGTTTGTCGGAGCTCGCGTCGCAGCCAACCACGAAGGCGTGCTCCAGTCCGCGAACTCCTCTGCGACGATGACGCTGAAAGCGTTCATAGTATTTTGACCTTCAACACAAACAAACGCCGAGGTCTGTATGTTGACGTCGACGTGACCGTGAATAACCCGACGCCGCTCACGCGCAAAGTCACGTTTGTCATCGACACAGGCTCAGCAGTGCCAATAATTGGGGACGGTCACTTTCCAAAACGTTTTCAAGATCAGGTACAACTCAGGACACCCAGACTTACATTGCTTGATTTTTCACGCCAGAAGGTCCCTGTGCTTGGCCTGTTTAAAGCAAAGCCGTCGTACAAGGCACGAATAGCAGTCATACCGCCTTATGTAACGGGTATTGGGAACTCTGTTCTTAGATTGGATGCTGCGCAAGCCCTAGATATTCAAATCTCAGGGACAGAGCTACGTTGCCTGCACACAGTCGTTGAGCAAACGTCCACCCACGCAGCGTCAACGTTGCCTGCCACGAGCTCCCACACACAAGAGCGCATTCCACTGCAGGTCGCTGTTGTAAAGCAACCACAGAGTGCTCCACAGTTTGGTATGCCTGAAGTGCTATGGGCCAGGTTTTCTTACCGTTTTACTCCAGGCATGGGCCTTTTTAGAGGTTTTCAACACAAGGTGAACATGTAACAGACAGTCCATGCAGTCACCCGGAAGTTAATACGCCTTCAATCCTCAATACTCCAACAAGTAAGCAATCAACTACAGGCCCTGCTCTCCGCCGACGTCATCGACAGGGTCAATGCCTCCGAATGGGTTTCCCTATCTTCGCAGCCTTAAAGGAAGATGGCAAAATTTGTCTCGGGGTTAACCTGAGAGGGCCGAACAAAGCCATCATTGTCGACAATATCTCGCTGCCTCACATTGAAGAGCTGCGGCATACCTTAAACGTAGCCACCCACTTCTTAAAGCTAATTCTGGCCTCTGCGTACCACCAAGTTCTGCTGCACTTAGACAGCAGGGACCTCACAGCGTTTGTTACGCGCGGAGGTCTTTTTCGGTTTAAGAAGGTCTGCTTTGGAGTGGCGTCAACCCCAGCACCCTTTCAGCAGGTAATGACAAGAATCCTGCAAGGCTTCCATGGTATTCTTTATTACATAGACGACATCATCATCTTCCGGAAGCTCTTCCAGTTATTGTCGCAACTGACGTTTCTGCAAACGGGCTGGGTGCGCTTTTGCAGCAAGTGGACGGTCAAAAATCTTGCACCATTGCGTTTTCCTTGCGTACTCTAACTTACGCAGGAAGGAAATACTCCGCCTTCGAGCATGATGCAATGGCTTGCGTGTGGGCATGCGAGAAGTGGCATGTTTACTTGTGGGGACGAACTTTCACTCTTCAAACTGATCACCAGGCATGATAGCGTTGCTATATAACAAGGTAACAGGGCGACGCCTTTTTCGCATTGCAAGGTGCGCAGAACGACTTCTGCGCTACAACTGCACAGTGGAATACCGCAAGGGGTTGGAGAACAAGGTCGCAGACGCGCTGTAACGTTTCCCAGTCGAGTCACTGTGCATCGCCAAGGATCAGTTCGAGCAGTCCACCAGTGACGATGCCACTCTGGCAAAAGTCAAAGAATGCGTTACGTCGTCATGGCGCCCCCACAAGCTCATCCCAAACCAGCTTCATCCGTACTTCATGCTACGCAACGAGTTGTTAGTTGTAGACAACTTATTCCTGCGTGGAGAGCTACTCGTAGTGCCACATTTTAATACGGATCTGGTCATTCCACAGCGCATGAAGCTCATCCTGGCATTTTGAGGACGAAAGCCTGACTTCGGCAACGCTTTTGGTGGCCGGGCATGGACTGGAACACAGAAGCCGCAGTCCAAAACTGCAGCGTCTGTCAGAAGGCAGACAAGATTGTGAAAACGGCACCTGCTCCTCTGCAACCCGTTCCATTTCCAGAGCGCCCTTGGCGAAAATCGCCATAGACATCGTTGGCCCAATGCTAAGAGCTGCGCAGGATTGCGGGTTCGCCATTACATTGGTTGATTATTTTTCTAAGTCTCCCAAAACACAATTCTGCAACGAGGTATCTACAAGAACACTCACTAACTTCTTGCTGTCAATTTAGAAGCCGGAGTCCCAACGCTGAATTCCAGGTTCAAATACCTGACAATTAATGCATTCTCAAAGTTCTTTGAGTCCTCGCTGGACAGACTACAGGCTGTTTTGCTCCAGCATGCAATGTAATTTTTTAGTTCCTGTTGGTCCGGTCTCTGTCGCCCACAGGCCATTTTTGCCAATTCTTTGCTTACTCCATTAAACACCACCATCCTTTCAGCTCCCGCCTTGCAGTTACCATCCACAGTAGTCGGGATTTCGTTCGATAAATGCACGTCTGATGTGCAGCCAGCCGTTGAGTTTACACGTACTGGTAGAATGGACGTTCCACCGCTTGCACCACGTTGTACTTTTCCCGCCAACACGATAACTTTTCCTTTTTCCCGTATTAACGCTACGAAATACCATTGCAGGGAAATGTATTCTCGCAGCGCGAAGCCGGCGGCTCGCGTATTTTTCATCAAGGCAGGCGCATGCCGTGCAGAGAGGACGCTCTGTGGAACAACGTCGTGAAATGTCGGTGTATACATTCAAAACTTTTTTCTCTGGTAAAACAACAACTGTTCCGACTAAACTTTCTAAAATAAACTGCCATGATTTGTTCTAGTGAATGCCATGTATTTGATATTTTCACTAAGACCACAAAAAATGCGCAATTTAGGGATGAAAATGAGCTGGAAAAGAGATTTGACAAATGTTTTTCCCCCCGCCCTTTTCTTTATCTAAAAAAATGTCCGCAATGGTAAAATTCCCACAAAAAAGTTTTATTGGCTGAGAGAGTGTGCTTGTATTTGCTGAAAATGTTTGAAAATGCTGCAACATCGTGTATTTTCTTAATGGCGTCGCGAGAAAAAAAAAAACAAATATTTTGAAAATGCAGCGTACGAGAGTTCAGGGCCTCAACATGATACCCACGAAAAATAATGGCGGTTAAAAAAGAAGTGATTTTTAATGATTTTTATTAAGTTAACTTTGAATTTTAATTATTCTCGAGATAAACTGGCGTCTACAAACAGAACTATTCTTGGGGGGGGGGGGGGATTGGTGAACAAAAATGCTTTGAGGGAGCATTGTGGGCTATACAAGGACGAGCCACAATTTTTACTCAAGAAATCCGTGATGGTCGACTTTACGGCTGGGAAGTTTGGCATGGAATGACCCTGCTGTCAAAATGAACCACAATGCGCACAAGAATTCCACAACGTTGTCTCTTCTCTGCATAACCGTAGCTACCCTCGTGCATTCGTTAACGATACCCGACGGCGCACGCGGAAAGGTCACAATCAAACGAAAGATGAGCCTACATATTTTGTTTCAGTACCGTTTGTTCGGGGGGTGTTTTAAAGCTTTAAAAAGGGCTGTCGAGCCTTTGGGTGTTAGGACAGGTTTGAAACAGCATTGCGCACTCGTAAACCAGCTCTGGAAATCAAAGATCACGTCCTCCCAGTGAATGAGCAAAGTGGCGTCGTCTACGAGGTCGAATACAAGGACTGCAACGTATCGTGCATTGGGGAGACTGGGAGGCGACGAGGAACACCAATGAAGGAGCATGAGAAAGACGATTTCCTGGCAACGAATGCTAGATGTGCAAAGACAGAGCTTGTCGACCACTATTTAAAAAATGGGCATGTGTTTAGTAACGTCAACATAAAAACACTAGCACGTGAACAGCGGTGGTGCCCGTAAAATTTATGGAGCCATGGCTTAGTCACCGTTACTCAACAAAGTGCAGTGTTAATCGTGGTTTCTACAAGATCTAAACGGTGCGCTTGATAAATAGGTTGTTTGTATCTCTTACGGGCCAGTTTATTCGTGACGATGCCACCCGCATAGGTGGTGAAACGTCTTGTGGGTTTGTTTTAACGCTCCTGAGTAAAGCCAGCATGTTTGAAACTCAAGGACAGGCACTTTGCTGGGTAAACATTTTTTTCAGGGAGCAATATAAGTGGTCTTTTATAAAGTCATACGAAAGTGCCACAGGCTCACAAGGAAACCTGCGTAAACAGTCCTGTATTACCATGGGCCGCTATTCGTCGAACCCCTTTAGTACTGGCTTCACCACTACGTGGAGCGGATACCTTACTGTTGTAAGTAAAATATGCAGCTTCTTTGAGTTCCTACCGAGTAACAAAATCTGCACCCGAATTTTTCAGCTTTTAGGTTTACGAAACGACATTTGGCTGGGCTCCAATATAACAAGGGTGTTCGCAAAAAAATCCTTCTTACCATCACAGGTTTATTAAGACCAAACGATGAAGTTTTGTGTTTGAAAGCAAAAAACCAATTTAATATATCAATGGGTGAAGTTTCGCTGGGACAAACATTCTACGGTGATTCCCAGTTCAAGATGTTTTCTATCAGGAGCTAGTCGGGGCGAAACAAGGTGACACAGGTTTTACACCATACGGGTTACCTATGCCACAAAAAAATTCCGCCATCTCCACGAAGTGAATGATGATGAGAGGGGCGAAGCAAAAATGCTTATCGGTAAAACCGCGAAACATTCGCCCACACATCATATAAAGACTCGACACGTCAAGCTTTCCACCGCTACGTTGACAAGCCCGTCGATGACGTCGATGTGTGCGGTGGTTATGTAGCGGTTGTTTTCGACGATGAGAATCTCCATGGGTAAGTTGGCGAATTCGGTGTGTGACATTTTAGTCACCTTGGCCGTCGCCTTCTGCAGAGTTTCTTGTGTCGTGTACCCCCGGTAAGTGTCTTGAGCTCGCAGGAGACGAACAACAACCTCTTCTTCATCTTCTCCTTGTTGGGTAGCAACGAACGCGTTGAATGTTTTGACCTCTTCGGCCAATCTTTGGTTGGCCAATCCCAGAGGGGATCCTGCCACAATCATCATTAATGTGCCGTGCCGTGTACAGCAGCAACGAGGGACGGGACAGGGCCCGAGCAAGAGGAGCTTCGCCCCTAAAACGACGTTTCCATACACCCTATTGTTTAGTCAAACACCTGTGTCGATAAAGGAGATAGCGACGACAACAAAGATTACTTTACTAATCTACGAACGAGCACAACGAGATTGCTTGCTCAGTGCACTACCGTACTTGTTCAAACAAAGCAGGAAAGACGGACTTTTCAGCACCAATTCACGAATATATCGCTGTGCAGCTGAAGCGAGGAACCCCTTAAATGCATTGCTGTGATTCATAATGAGCTTTAAAGCGCCGACGCGACGCAGGCAATTAGGCGCGCCGTAGTAAAGCGATCCTGATTAATTTTGACCACCTGGCGATATTAAACGTGCGCCGAAATCTCACACTAGACTGCATTAGGACATTGTCATAATTACTCCGAGAGTCTCATATGCCATTGGTGCTTTATTTGTGTACTTCGCCATTCCGGATCTCGCCTTTTGTGTCTGAATTTTACTGGGTGTTCGTGTAAAGGTGAAACGCGATAGTTTGCTGTGCTGCTAGTTCATTGCAGCGACAAAATTCCGTTGCGGCACCTGCGCCTTCCGAAGCTTGATATCATTATAAAGGACACGCACTGGGAATTCAGAATAGCAAGCATTGAAGGGAAGCAGTGGTACCACGACCATATTTTATTGACTTAACACGGTGTACAAATCCTTCCGTTGGTGAACTAGAGGGTCGCCCTGCAGGCGGCAAAGTGAGCACGAAGTCTGGTCTTCTCTTGCGCCTGGAAACACAAGGAGGCACCATTTTAGTTAAAAAGGAGGCTCTCTTGTTCTTTTAATTTTTGCACAGTTTTTAAAGCAAAGCTTTAGTATTTTCATCGCTTGGTCTCGCCGCGAATGCGGAAGTTCCCCTTTTGGCCGTAGACGCACCCCCTGCGCCGCACCCTTTGAAGCGCGTCGCGTGATTCGCCGGGCCCGCTTTCGGCGCTGCGCACAAGGCCCCGTTTTCAGTCGTTTTAGTCATCTAGCGGCGCGGCCGCCGCGGTTGTGGGTGCTGAGCGGCTGATCGACAGCTGACCAACCTCGCCGCCTCCCACGCATGCGCCGCTCGGTCGTCTCGGGCTACGTGACTCGTTTTGCGCCCGGCGAAGAGGAACGCCACGTTCGCCGAAAATGAATGCAAGGTCGGCCTCCTTCAGAGAGCGTTGTTCGGGACCAAACGGCGTTGAGCCGTGTTTGGCAACACAGCTACATCAAAGGTGAACAAAGCGAAACCCAGACTCAACAAGACTACCTAAGCCAAGCTTCTGCTTTGCACTAAGGTTTGCTGAGCTAAGTGCCAGCCATTTCTTCTTACGACCCCTGCTGTTTTGAAACGTCTTCCTGCATGGTATCTCGGTGGGTAATACTGTTGCGGGTTTGCCGACCTAAGCTGTCGTTTATGAATGAAGCAGGAAAAAAACCTACGCGGACGACCTTTCGCTGCGCGTTCAAAGTTTCCAGCAGGACTAAAGAACATCGTAGCTATTGTTCACTGGACGTATGGAATAGCTAGGGTGTAATGTCGGCTCTGAAAATGCAATTTCAATTTGGAGGATTCTTGAAAAAACAAAAACGTATATAATTTAATTTTCTCCTAACTTGGCTGCCACCAAAGCAAAAAAAAAATACACTCTGGCCTAACGTCATACCGTTGGGTCGGCGCACAGCGGGCACAGCTCTTAAATCTGCATTGCTCACTGTGCGAAAGGTACACAAGGATGCCCGCACCACGGATCTTTTTCTCCTGCACCGGTAGGTAGGATGAGGCCCTGTAATTTCCCGTCCCCTCGAGCTTGTGTTGTTTGAGCGTTTATTACTTGAATCAACAAACTAGGCCAACTCTCCAATTTCTTGACAGGCGTATACACATGTTCCTTATATGCAATTTTGAGCCATTGTGATGCCTTTTGCCTAAACGCCGTGAGATTTAGTAGTTTATCGCACGAGCAAGCTATTTATGAGCACTAGCAGAACAGGGTCAAGTGAGTCTTTGCAAATACATCGCTCGTGCTAAAATGCTCCCTGGCCCTTAGCCAAACAAAGGCTAGAAACGTCAAGAGCAAAGTGACCAGGAATTTTTAGTGGTTTGCTAATGAGTGTAGTGCAGCGCTTTTCACCAAATTACACTTGCACAATTTTACTAGACAGGAAACTCTTTTTCTTTTGCAAATGAAACGAATACGTTCTAGGCTTTATAACATCACTCTCGAGCGCAGCTGTTCTGGACGTCGTGGTGGATTGCGACGGAAAGGAGGTCGAACAGGGCCATACCGAAGCAAGAACAAAAAAGACCACGTTGTAGTTTGTGAATCTTCGGCGATTGTGAATCCTCCGCGATTATTCACGTGATTAGCCTCGTTCTTCTGCCGCGCTACTATTTTCTGAATTGGCCGTACCCTCGGAGAAATGTTTGTTGAGTAACTTCCGCGTGGGCTGTATAAATTTTATGATATTGAACTTAGCCAAGGCGAGCGTTTAACAGTGTTACTTTTCAGCGCGAAGTGCTTCACCGTTAGCCTGTGCGCGCGTGATACAAGTTTGGTGCACTGCGGTGAAGTTTCGTCGTGTGATGTTTCGCCAGCGCATCGAAGTTTCGACAAGCCGGGGACAGGCTGGCCACGCCCTCGAGCCGTTGCGTCACGGACAACAGCGCGGCAGATGCGGGAACCGTTCGAAATATAGTTAGAGCAAAACGTGTTCCAACAGGCCCGCCGTGCGTTGGACCCTCCCCTTCTCGTCGTCTCTCCCCGGCCCAGCATGCACTGGCTTCTGCAAACGCATCACGTGTCTTACAAAGTTTTTTGTGTGTTTGTGTTTTTCGGTGGCGTTCGCACCACGCTGCAAGGCTGTGAACCGTTGGGACTTGTGGTTATAAATTCTCGCCCTTCGGCTCGTGTGACAGCAGTTAGTCGGAGAGCGCCAAAATTTGAACTTGTATTCATCGATAGCATACTATCGATGGGAATAGGCGCGGTCACGAGAGTGTTCGAATCGGAGGCAGCTCCGCTGCAAACTCGCCCACGACGCTACCACGGTATTGACGGAGGTCGGTTCTGGGACGACAGCCACCGAATGTACTCTGAGCACAATATCAAGGATATATGGTTCAGATGACGTAAGCTCTGTTTGCAAAGTTTACAGCATATTGTACGTCACCACCTAAAGTGTGAATTTGCTCACAGTCGTCTATCGTACACATTGCGGGATGAATTGCACTGCTTCGACGCGTCATCATCTAGTCCGCATTCCGGTTGTTCGTATTTTACGCATGCGTAGCCATATATGACCTCAAATCGCTATAAGTGATTTTCACGTGCGCACAGCTGGTGAGGGAGAAAATGTACACTGCGTGTTCAGCTCACATTAAGCATGCAAGAACTTCGCAGGACGAACTTACCGAGAAAAAGTCAGCGTGCTGCGCCTGCGAACAGAAACCGAAAAAAAAGCGATTAGCCGGCACCATAGATAGCGAGATTCAAGGAATAGGAACGCGAAGAACAAGGGCGTTCGCGTGACTTCTTTTTTTGAAAGTACCCTTGAAGGCACCGGAAAGGGGTATTACAAAAGCGGGGGGGGGGGACAACTTAAAAACCAAAACAGAAGTATGAACCATACTGTAACACACTGCAAAAGTGGTACGAAATATTCTCAGTGAGTCTACATACGTAGGGAAAGCACATCAACTGAAGTAACGTTATATAAACAAAAACAATGCAACATTGAAGAGAGAAAGGATCTAGGTGACACTAAATGGAAGAGACAAACATAACAGTGTTGGCCTCGTAAAGTGTTTACACGTCTGACAGGGCTCTGCAGCTCTGCGTATTTACTGATGATGGCAATGTGGCAAGACAAGTCGCTTATTTTAGCACACTCTTAAGGAAATGCCGAATATTTTTTTCTCGTTGTTTTCCGCACTCTCAAGAGGTATTCTCCGGGGCAAACATTTACCGCTCATTTTCGCACGCGCTTAAATGGGCAGATTCATTTTCGGGTTCTTGATGAACGCAGTTGAGTTCCTTTTCATGATGCCTTGTAAGCCAATTAAAACGGTGCGAAACACACCCCAAGGGAACAACTTAAAAATGTTCTGACAGTTCTTCTCGTTCCCTGCGGCAGTGATACTTGTACGGCAGTATGAGGGAAAGAACAAAGACAGCAAAATCTAAACAAGCTTCAACCCATTGTGAAATCTTCTAAAGCAGCGAAGCTGTGGGATATCTTTACAAAGATTCCGCTCATCTTTCGCTTCTTTCTTGTGCGTAATGTTATAGTTGTCCAAGCAACTAATTGAAATATAATTTATTTCCGGGTAGCTCCGGTAAAACAACAGTTACAGCCGTGTTCTGTATCTATACTCCCTCCGTAGGTGACCCTGCATGTATTGGCCGCGGATAATAATTGTGCAACTTTACATCTTCACTGTGAAATAAATACGTCAAGTAAACGAAACTCGACGTAAGGCTAGTGTACCTCAGCGGCTAATTGTCCTTAAATGTGTTTCGGGCTACGTTAAATGCCACAAGAGTTGAGCATTTTCTGGAATCATACTCTCTCCGCCGATACTACGCAAACCCCATTTAAAAAAGCCAGGTTATAAAAGACCAAGCTAACAGCGATCCCCTTACCGACAGCTTCGCCTGTTAAAGGAAGCGCATTTCTAAGAAGACAGTTTTCCAGGCGCAACATAAGCCGTCTTCAGCCAAATTACGAAGGTCATAGGACCTTTTTTTGTATGAAGTTTTTCTATACGGCAGCTGCTTTCTGCCCGACAGAGAGCGTTACATGAATCACGATACCAGTAGACGCTATCGCCAAACCCAGACTTAGAACAGCTCCAGTGTTAAACAACGCCCGGAAGAATCGTCTTGGCTCTCTGAGAGAGCGCACGTCCAAGCGACGCGCTGCGGAAATGAGAAACGCGTGCTTCCAGAGGGACATGCCACAAGCAAGATGACAATGCGGGATGGCGTGCTCGGCACACCAGGAACCACACTCACGTGGGTGTCGCTGCTCAGCTCACAGATCTTGGTGAAAACGCACTGGATGTCTGCACACTCGACCTCCGTCTTGATGTGGCGGAACTTTGCGAGAGTCTGCGATTGTGAATAAATACAAAATACAAGTTGCTCTAGATTAATATACTAGCTCACCCAGAACCGAATACAGTCAAACGTCGCTACGACGAATGCTCCTACTACGAAACCGCCTGTACAACCAAGCATTCTATATGGAACACGGATTCTATACGGCCTGGCCAGTTTCCTCTGTTTTTTTATGTATTGTGAAGGCCACTACAGCGGAAACAACTACAGCGAGTTTGTCTGTCGAACGAAGAAATTTATGCGTTCCCAATCGCTGAAT
This sequence comes from Haemaphysalis longicornis, assembly GCA_013339765.2. Lineage (NCBI taxonomy): Eukaryota > Metazoa > Arthropoda > Arachnida > Ixodida > Ixodidae > Haemaphysalis > Haemaphysalis longicornis. The sequence continues at coordinate 11,547,253 of CM023453.1, forward strand.
TATTGTTTCATAACGAATACGCCTAGCCGTACACGTGATAACGCTCAGCTGATAGGTGTGCCGACGACAGTGAGTCGTCCAGTTCGACCACGGAACTGCAGGAATCAATGAACACGCTCAGTGCGTGTTGCGACACAGCATCGGTTGTTACGGCCGACAATTACAGCCTCGGAGGACGACCAGATCCCGGTTTGCTCAGACTTGACAACTGACGACATCGTGGAGGCCATCAGAGAGAAAAGGGACCCCACAAATGATTATGCGATCAGTAATGAAGAGCTTGAATTGGTGCCAAGTGCTATGACTACCCGCGGAGCGCTAGCAGCAATTGATGCGCTGCATATATATATATATATATATATATATATATATATATATATATATATCACGTCACTCTCTCACCTCGCGCCCCAGCACGCCGTGAACATTTATAGCATCAGGTCAGTGGTGGTTGAGCATTCAGTACGTGATACTGGTGTGCAGAAGAAACTTGTTGACTTTTTGTCACCAGTTGCATTTTAAATCTGATGATTGTTTCAGTATGCTTATGTGATTTATAAGGGGTCAGTGAGGCGCCCGACACATACGACGAATTGACGTGTACGACGAACCAGTTTTCCGCCTCCACAGGCTTCGTTATATAGGTGTTTGAGTGTGTACCACTCTTACACGTAGCTTTTCTAAAAGGGGGTATAAAATTTCGAACACGTTAAGACAGGTGGCTACACAGCGCAACTCCTCCCGGATGTGGTTAAAACTGCGTGCCGAATATTTTAACGATTAGCCTTCTGAAATTCATAAAATCTTAACTGGAAGTTTTTGTAGTGTCATGTTTGAACGTTGAACAAAAAAAAAGAAAGCTGGCAAAAATGAAGGAAGCTCACACGAACGCGTCAGACTTAAAGGTAGGAAGTTGTACGACACCTTCACGAACATCACGACGGTCATTAAAGTCAACGATTGCTGCCTATTGGCTTCTTCTTCACGGCTATTTGTGTGTCGCCATAAGTGTGAAGTTCTTTAATTGCTTTGGAAGTGATAACCATTGGATATCACCTCGGAGGGGCGTGCGCGATGACGAGTCTTTCTCGTTTCGAGCAAGTGTTGCCACAGTAACGGTGAATGCTGGAGTGCTTTTTAGCTTTTTTTTTTTTTGCCAATATTGGCCAATCTCAAAAGTGGGTATGCTTGGCTTGCAAACGTGCGCCGATGACTCTGCGCGGTCGTCGCGAGGCACGCACGCACGAGCGCTAGGCATTTACTTGGTTTTGTTAACTGCTGCGCGGTCCCGCGCTCACATGCGCGAGCTGGGAAATTTCTTGGTAATTTTAACTCAGGACACGAAAAATTACGATTTCCTAGAAAGCTTCGTTCTTAAACATGAAAAAGCTCACACTAACGCGTAAGACTTAAAGGTAGCGAAGCTGTACGCAACCTTCACGACTATTACGACGGTTTAAGTCAACGATTGTTGCCGATGTGCTTCTTCTTCGCTGCCGCAACGACCTTTACTCCCTCATTGTTGCTATAAGTGTGAACGTCTTTCCGTTTTGGGGGAAAAGTGATAACCAGTGGATATCCCCTTGGAGTGGCGCACGTTATGACGTGTCTTTCTGGTTCCGAGCAAGTGTTTCCACGCTTGCGGGGAATGCGGGAGTTTTTGTTTTTGCCAGTCTTGGCCAATCTCCCTAAGTGGCTATGCTTAGATTGACAGACGTGCGCAGGGGACGCGGGCGGTCACCGCAAAGCACGCACACACGAAGGCTAGGCTTTTTTTTTTTTTTCGTTTTGTTGACGGCCCGATGGTCGCCGCTGTACGCGCGTTCCCGTGCGCGCGCTTGGCATTTTCTTTGTATTTTAACTGCGGACACGAAAAATTACGATTTGCTAAAAAGATTTGCTGTTAAAACTACTATGGGATCCCAACCGATAGATCACGCGGCCACCACAAATGCCAAGTTTGTTTCGGTTTCGGTGAAATACCTGCTGCAGTACTTGGCCCAATAATTGTGCGAGTCTTGCATAGTACTATGGGAATAGTCAATTTTATTATGACCCTCTGCGCAGTTTTGCAGTGCAAAAACAACACGGGAACGCCCATTTTTGGCTAAAGTACGTATTTTTAATTGCACGCAACGTCTGACGTACGCAGTCTTCCCTGGTTTCCACCGGACGGTGCTACTCGTCCGCACTCGTCGCGACAAAGCTATGAGAGCCAGCTTGCGGGGGGCTGCTCACGAGTGGTTTGTTCGTCGCCAACGCCTACGCGGGCTAAAACGGACCATAGACTTTTTTCAACAAAGCATGAGAACTGATCGCGGCTCCGTGAATAAACATTTTGCTTAGCGGTCGGGAGCAGCAGAACATTTGGAGCCCGACTGATTTGGCCGAAACTGTCGAAAGTGCTTGATACGTAGTAGCGTCGTATTCGGTTGCTTCCATACCGCTATATATCACCGCTATCTTTCGGTTATCGTGACACAAAGGAAGGCAAATTTGTTGTTTCGTTAGTGATTTGTTATTAATTAAGACATCTGTCTCCAAAAAAACAACGCTAAAATAGTTACGGGAAGGTGGTGAGACTGTCGCTTTTAACCACCTTGCTGGTTCTCTTCAGTGTCTCTTTAGATTAGTGAACGCTTTCCGGTACATTCCGTCCTAAAAATGTGAACAATATTGAGGCAACAACGAGCGTCTATGCCGCAATACAGAAATTCTCCCAACTGTGCCCTTGATGGAGAGTACGTGCACCTCGAGACTACACGGAGCATGACCATTTGGTTCAAGCACCTATTTTTTAACAATATTTCGCGGTTCTTTAGAGGCGCACAGTTCGTGGTATCTACTGGAGATGGGCACAGCTAATAGGCACCAACAATGTTCATTCATCTCTACAGTATTTATATCTAAAATCATAGGCTGACGGCAAACGCCGCCAGTGTGAGGAATACGCAGATTCAGCTACACGGGCGCCGACACCTATCACAGCGGCGGGTGACAAAAGTGGAAGGCAGTGCGGAATACACAGGGGCAACCTGTCTTTACACTGTTGTACGGTTTCTGCAGGTCATCTCGGGCTACGCTGAGAAGTAACGCACAACTTATGATAATCGGCGTCATAATTGTACCTATGAAATGTCATTCAAGGCACACGCAGCGCTTATTCGCCCCACACGGTATATGTGCCCTTCTGGAATCTATTTTATCCGCAAAAGTTTCTGAAGGAATCGTGGCATTCAGTTGAATGTTTCATACCACCACCAACTCGTTAAATGGGCAGTTTCCCGCGGGCCCGTACTCACGAGCGATATAAAACTATTCGAAGGACGAGGAGATAAAGATGAACATCCTAATCAAATCAACCTTGCCGTCTGCCGAAAGAGATCCGTGACCAAGGGGTCAAGGTGTGATGTACATTTGCAAACTTCGGCCTTAATTCCCCGCCAAACGGAGTTGAGTAGCGGGGTAGGGGCTGGCGCGCGCATGCGCCGTTTAACCCTGACAGAAACGCACCGACGGGACGTTGTCGGTTGTCCTCGCAACGTGGAGCAGTGCTTTCTATGCTCACCCGGACGCATTGACTAAAACGCAGCCCGCTTCACGGCCGCACGGCACTGCCTGTTCAATACAGACTCCGATGTGGACAAAAAAACAGGTTAAAATGGCGTGATAAGTGCTTTTGCGAATCATTTTTTTTGTGTGTAGATTCACACATAACTGTGGCGGAAATGCGGTCGTAAGTTAACTTCCAAGCAAGCCAGCCACTTCTTATTCCAGGCTCCAAGATTTAAGTCGTCTTTGCCTTGCTATTTGCCAAACTTTAAACCTTAACTGCTGAGATTGACCATTGGGGAGAATAGTCGAATGTCCCCCCGAAAACGAGCAGTTTCCATGAAACACAGACATTTCTCTTTGTCGAGAGCGCCTGACGTTTTTTCCTGAGCGTGACGCTTGCGTATATGTAGGAATACATAGTAGGTGGAGTTTGGCTTTGTCCTCACAGGAGAACATCTAGAAAAAACAGCAACTTTAAGTGGCCATGTTTCATCAGGTGCCATTAAGTTCCAGATACCGCTACGGACTCACCAATTCGCCCACGCGAGCCCTCAGGCATTCCACAAGCTCCTCCCTCGATTCGGCTGGAAGGCCTGCAATTGGAAGGAGCATGGTTTAATCCAACGCTGCTAGGATAGGTTCTATTTATGAAATGTAGAGCCACGTCATTAAATGTGTCACTCAACCGGCCCCCGATATTCGTACTGTCCAAATGAGCCTATCTTCGAGATTTGAATTCTTCCTTGCTGCGATGCTACCATGTGCAAGTTTTCGCTACTACAAAAACTCTTTGTCAAACCGAAACCACTGCTGGAAAAAGTGTTTTTCCAATTTGCTGCTGGAATGCTTTACAAAAGACTGAGGTCGTGAGCATTAACTAAACGCTATACTCGAAGTGCCTTAAGTAATTGCTTAAAATTTATGTGCCTTAAATAGTGTAGGGCCAAAGTGAAGTATCATTTTCAGCAAACATTTTATGATGATTAACACTGTATCGAATAGTGGCATGCCTGTGTAAGTAGCAAAATATGAAGGAAGCTCACGATATCACGTAACGCCAGAAGGTAGCGAAGCTGTACACAGCCTTCACGACCATCACGAACGTTTAAGTTCAGGATTGCAGCCGATTTGCTTCTTCTTCTTCGATGCCAAAATGACATTTGCTCCATCATTGTTGGTATAAGTCTGAGTTATCATTTTTTTTGTTGAAGTGATAATCATTGGACATCACCTTGTAGGGGCGTACGCTATGCTGTGTTTTTCTGTTTCCCAGCAAGTGTTACCACTATTATGGCCAAGGGTTGGAGTTTTTCTGGCCAATCTTGGCGAATCTGCCAGTTAATCTTGGCTTGACAAACGTGCACCGAGAACTCTGGACGGTCACCGCGAGGCAAGCACGAACGAGCGCTTTGCATTTTCTTGTTACAGAAAAAAGATTTAGCGCAGCGAAAGACACGGACAATGAAAACGACGGGACGGGTGCTAGCGCCCGTGCCGTCCTTTTTTCATTGGCTGTGTCTTTCGCTGCGATAAATCTTTTTTCTTTCTGTAAAATGAACCAACTCGCCCAGCAACACGTATGACGGCATTTTCTTGCTTTTTTAACTGCCGGGCCATCGCAGCAGTCTTGGCCAATCTCCATAAGTGAATAGGCTTGCTTGACGAACGTGCGCAGGTGACGGTGGGCGATCGTTGCGAGGCGCGCCCTGGCGAGCGCTAGGCATTGTCTTGGCAGAGTCCTTCAATGCTTTGAAGGACTCTGGTCTTGGTTTTGTTGAATGCCGGGCGGTCGCCGGGGGGTCCGCGCTCACGTGCTCGCGGTCGGCAATTTCTTGGTATTTTTAACTGCAGACACGAAAAATTACGGTTTGCTAAACAGCTTCAGGGTTACTATATCGCAATAATTTTTTACAAGTTGTTAATTGCCACCAGCACATCAGAATAGCTTCTCGCGAATTTGAAGATTACTATGTATTATAAGCGAATTACCAGAAAGGCTCATGTGAACATATTTGCATTGAAAATACTCATTTCGGAATAATAGCCATTTAGACAAACAAACCCACCGGGGGCTTTTTAGTGCACAACCAGAGGTAAACCTACTCTGCATTGATTGTTTCTGTATATATATATATATATAATATTAATATTATATATATATATATATATATATATATAATTATGGAAATGAGGGCTCGCTAGGAAATACAGAAAGAAATTCCGGCAGTCTACAACGCTAAAGAAGGCATAGGGGAATGTTTAGACTATTTTTTACCGTAATTGACGTTGCGTTATTATTTTTTATTAATATGTGAGAGAAAAAAGAAAAACACGCCCTCCAGAGTGGGGACCGAACCCACGCCTTTCGATATATATATATAGCGAATTAGAATAGGAAATGCGGGGCTCGTGGAAAAATCAAAGGGGAGGATGTGGTAGGTCATTGAAACAGATAAAGAATTTGGAAAGAAAGAAAGTGGAGAAAAAATGCCCGCCAAGTGGGATCCGAACCCACGACCTCCAGAAAACCGGTCTGGTGCGATGACCACCACACTACCGACGGGGCTATTTTTCCCTCCATTTCTGGGGTATTTATATTAAGGTATTTCTGTTTCCTTCCTGCGCTAGGGGGTGGTAGCCAGCGCCACTCGGACTACTCGGGGTGAAGGGGACCTTCTTTTTAACCCCCGGGCCGTTGACTCGAGTGTCTACGACATGTCGAGAGTGGTCGACCAGCGTTGAACCCTCTTAAGCTCCCTATGGCACCAAGACTGCCAGAACAGAGGCCCTCGCTATGCGTGTAGCGAATCAGAATAGGAAATCAGGGGCCCGTGGAAATATGACAAAAATAAGGGTTGGCAGTCAAGAAAACCTCGGAAAGCAAAGGGGAGGACATGATAGGTCATTGAAACAGACGGATAATTTGGAAAAAAGTAGAGAATATAATATATATATATATATATATATATATATAATATATAATATATATTATATATATTATATAAAGCTATTAAAACGACCGCAAAGATCTCTACAAACGTTCACGGATAAGGTGAGGTTACTGATATAAGGAGAAAGCCGTCCACTTTCATATTGAATGATTTCGCTGCAGTAGTTTCAGTGGCATACATCTGATTAACGAAACGGGCAATTAGCGTATAACTAATCAAAGAAAAATATATTTCAAGCTTTTATTGTTGTTTTTTATCCGCGACTGGTTTCCTACTCGTTGACCTATCCTTCCATGCGCCTGGCTTAAAGGAGCCATGAAGAGAAAAATACAACTTTTTTTTAAATTGAAAGAAGTAGGATTCAGTATCTCACTCAGCTCCATTACAGCCACAAAAGGTGTTTTTTTAACAAAAAACAAAGGAAGACGTATTTAAAAACTTTCAAATTTTGCGCCACAGTGACGTTGTTGATCAGCAAGGATGACGTCCATACGGGCCAACGAATAAAACATGATTTTTTAGTGTGTTAACTGGCAGGTTAGCATTCAAGTGATGCGGTCAAATGGAACTAGAGGCCCCAATATACAGACGTCCAGTTCATGTGTCCGTCGCGACAGGTCAGTTAGGCGGCCGCCATCGCACAACAAGGGTTCCTTGACGTCATAGAAAAGTGCGGGGAGATTTGGTATAGGGGTCGCTGACTTGCTTCCCACGTTTTCTTTAATAGTCTCCGTTATTGTTCGGAGATTGCGATTCTATATGGTATCATTGTTATCGGGACTAAGCAGTCTTTCTAATAAACCAAACTTGTATTTTGTCTTCATGGCTCTTTAGGTTGAGTAAACTGCAGCTTTCTTGTTCAATCATTTAGAACCACTTGTTTTAGCTAGCGACGTCACGATAGACATTCGAGGACATACGCGCTGCCAGACTCTGCACGAAGGCAATACATAACCCCAACTGACACCCGGTAACAGCATACAACCATACAACAGCAGTCAACCAATCGTACTGGCCTTGATTGTGCATTTGGGTAAGCGATACTTGAAACTCGCGGCCTAGAGATTTTCGCAGCCGACATTCACGTACGGAGTCATCCGAATTGCAGCTACGTCAACTTAGGGCAGGCGTACGTATTAGTAGAGCTGTTCACGGAGCCAATTCTTTGATTGATTTATTGATTGATTGTACGGTTTAACGCGCCGACGCAACGCAGGAGATGAGGGGCGCCGTAGTGGAGGGCTCCGGATTAATTTTGACCACCTCGGGATCTTTAACTTGGAGCCCATACGTAACAAGTCGTCCCAATGCACGGGCAATATAATGGCGTGCGGCACTCACTGCAGACGCCGTCCTGGGCGTAGGCAAGGCCGATGACGGCGAAGAAGGCGAGGGCGAAGGCAGCCTTCATGGTTGGCGGTGATGGTGCGGTGCGGACGGTGGAAGGTGAGAATGTAGCTGTGCCGTACTTTGGAACGCTGGCGTCTTTATAAAGCATCTTGCCCCGATACTGGGAACCCCGTTGCGCTGGCACAATTCATGATAACGTGCTCTCCGAGACCCGTCGCAAGCGGAAAGATAAGTGGGTTTTGGATGATCCGCGTCCTCCTTGAGTGCGCGCGTACCTTTTCTCTCGCGTATGCAAAACAGCTGAGGCACAACACTTGTGTGTCTCTGCCCTGAGCACTGCCGTGCCTTCTCCTCCACAAACTGACAGCCGCCAAGACAAACGTATTTTCTTCTGTTTGCGCGACGCGGCAGTCACCACCCCTGGATGCAGTTGATATCGGAAAAAAAGCAAGGAAGCACTTAACACAGCTTACCCGTTGGAGTGCGTTTTCCTTACACTTGTAGTTACAATTCGTGCCCAGAAAGCGTTTACAGCCGGCGAGATAAGCGTATTTTTCCCTTTCGTGCGCTGCGGTATGAAGGAGTTTCGGAGGCACTTTATCGGCGCCGGGGTAAACGGCTACACACAGACGCCACCCACTTGGCACTGAGACTGAAATGATTTATAGGGACGGCTCAGTTCTCGCTTATCGAAAAGCACCAAACGAAATTTAAAATTGCTGCTTCATACAGGCTAGTGAGTTGAGGTTTTTAATTGAACGGGCACAGTCAGTTTCTGTTTTACAATTACTAGGAACGCTACATTCCACCACACACAGAGTGCTTTGGGCAGTAGTATTGAAAGTACCTATAATACCGCCATAAAACTGGATGATCAACTACGTACTTTTATATCTTACCTTGATATGTGTCTGCTGCGTTTGCTATGTAATTATTTAATTTTACATTCTCCAGATGTTAACCAAACAAAATGGGGGATATAGTGCTAGTCATAAAGAATAATTCACTAGTTTCTTGGGGTGAAGGAGTGCTCAGTTTCATTCTTATTGTTGATGGAAGTTTTGTGAAATCATCTCAATTTACGTAAACTGTGTCTACAAGTGTTGTGCGCGCGCGCTTCCGTTCGTGTGCATTTGCGTGGGGAGTACACAGGCATTTGCACACGCATTTGTACACACCCATAGATGCGAGCGCCACCCGGTGACCTAATATCTGTATCCTCACCATTTTTGCAGCTTTTCCTCACGACGTGTTCCTAGCGCTGGGCGTCTCCTTCAGAAAACCAGTGCGCGGCATGAATTCCCAGCGTGTTTGGTGACGCCGACAATTTTCACCCAAGGCCTTACGAAAACCTATATGATGAAACCAAAAGCAGAATTCATTCTCTGCAAAAAAGCCGAGTTCTGTCGGCTGCGTGCAGTGCTCAACATTTGTAGCCTCACGGCAAACGAAAGTTTCCCCTCATCGCTTGAGATAGCGCGAATTGGCGTTATATATAAAATAAATGACAAAATTAATCTTGACAAATACAGGCCTATTTCGAGTTTAACCACTTTTCTTGATGTCTCAGAAACTTATGCGTTTTAGGTTTACATCTTTTACAGATGAACAGCATTCATTAACAAGCACCACTACGGACTTCGACGTAAGTGTTCTACCAAAATTGCGCTGCCTTGCAAAAAAATTTATACTTGATGCAAGAAAATATACATTGGAATTATTGTAGATATCTCCAATGCCTTCGATTCTCTTTACAGACAAGTATTGTTGTAGAAATTCAATCATTATGGTATACGTTGTAGTTCGCACAATACTATCCAATCTTATTTCAATAATCGTGCTCTATGCGATTGATTAAATAATCATAATTACTTAAAAAGAGATCTTGTTTACCGTCCTCCATGGGCGGTATTTAACGTTATATTCTGACCTTATATTTCAAATCAGAGTAAAGCTTACTGTTCAAATCGATTCTTCCATCAGTTAAATTTGTATTTGGTGTATACGATACCAGCCTATTTATTTCGTGAAATGTTTGTGAAGTTTTGATTAAACGGCGAAATGATATCTGGCTGCATCTTCGTAAATGGGCAGTAAGTAATAGACTAGCAATAAACACTGGCAAGACCAAGGCTGTTATATTCCGAGCAAAAGTTAAACAGCTGCCCCCAAATGAAACACTTTTTTAAACGGCTGTCCTACCTTAAAAGCGAACAGTTTTAAGTCGTTCGGAGTAACCTTTCCTGAAATATGGTCTGTAACTTGCATGAAGGTGAATTCGTTACAAAACTATCACGCGTCACAGGTGCACTGTTCATTTACAGAGACTTACATTCCCCGAAAAATAAAGTCTTATTATAGCAATCACTGTTCTTACCTTTCCTTTCATGCTGTTTTCCTGCATGAGGTACCGCTGCATCTACAAACAATATCATTAATATTTTTATTATTTATTTTTTACAGACTGCAAGTTTATTAAAGGGCCCAAGCAGTAGGGGCATCACAGTCAATTTTCTATTGATAATTCACGTTGCACATTGAGACTGCAGTCTTCTCAGTCAAGGCGCAAAACTGATTGGTTGATTGATTGATTGTAGGGTTTAACGCGCCGAAGGAGGCACGCCGTAGTGAACCAACTGGGGATCTTTCACGTACGCCAAAATCTCGTACACACGGGAGTTTTTGCTTTTCGTCTCCATCAGAAAAGCGGCCACCGCGGCCGGGAATCGTACCCGCGACCTCGTGCTCAGCAACACAACGCCTTAGCCACTGAGCCACCGCGGCGGGTAAGGCGCAAAACTGCTGTGTCTCAGGAAGTGACCGCGTGGTCAGCGAACGCACGGTGGCGCGCGCTACTCTGCCGTGATCTCGCACCGCGTCGCCGCTACCGATGTTTTGTTAATCGTTTTTGAACATCCCGAGCAAATTTCATGTGGTTCAGACGACTACGCAAAGAGTACGACGACGAAAAACCCGAAGGACCGGTGAACGTGAAGCACTCATAACTTAAACGAACAATACGCTTGCTTTCATGGATGCCTGGGTTTGCGTTTGCTTTCTGGGGCGCCACTAGACGCCGAAGGGTGTTTTCGCACACGTGTCCGGCGCGGACTTGGCAACTGCCCACCCCATCACACTTTTGGAGGAGCGTCTCGCACTGACGACCCTCTCCACCTGACCGCCTAGATGCGTCCAAGCGGACGTTGCCGTCGTCCTCAGCGGACACCGATGATGCCGACGATAACAAGAAACTGTGCGTCGAAGTCGACGTGCCTTCCGACGACAGTGAGTTTTGAAGATGGGAAGGTTAATGTGGGTTGTGCCCTTATCACCTTTATGCTGGTGCGTTTTCTTACTTTAAATGTTCAGGGCTTTCGGGACTTGGACAAACAGAGGGAGGTGATGCACTATGCTCGGGCGCAACACGTTGACCTTCTCTTTTTGCAGGAGTGCAACTTTCGTACTCCACGCGACGTTCTTTTGTTTCGCGAGCGCTTTTGCGTGCAAGCCTTTTTCACCCTGTCAGACAGGATGTATTCGGGCGTAGGCGTCGTCTTTCTGCGCGAGAGCTTGCGCCGCAAGGCTCATTGTACCTTCGGGATAGGAGGGCGCGTTCTTGTCGTTGATTTTTTCTTGCTCGCACGTCGCGTGCGAGCTGTTGTAGTGTATGCACCTGCGCAGCACTCTGACTCGTCCTCTTTTTTTTGCATCCCTGGACGCGTTCATGCTCGAACCTTACTCAACATTCTTGGTGGGCGATTTCAATTGTGTGACTGACCCTCGGCGTGATGTGCGGGGACGTGGGCAAGGTCGGCCTTATAGTGGTGCCCGGGCGTTGAAGGACCTGATTGGTCAATTCCATCTTTCCGACGCGTAGGTGCAGCTTCACGGCGACAGGTTTGTCGCTACTTGGGAAAGAGGACAATCTGGTAGTCGGCTAGATAAGTTCTATTTCCACCCGAGCTGAGCTGCTACGTGGAATGCTGTGACGTGCTCTCCTTCCCGGCTGGAGTTCGTCGCGTTTCCGATCACCGGCCTGTGTTAGCAACGCTTAACCTTGGCAACTGCACGCCCTGCCACCAGATGTGGCGGATGGACGAGCGTCTGCTAACCGACAGGGACAGTTCTGCAGCGCTAACGGCTTCGTTGACTGCTCTGTGCGAGTACAGTTCTCTCCCTTGGGATGAGTTAAAGGACCACTGGCGCGTGCTTTTAGTTAAGGAGGGTCGTGCGCGTAAGGTGCGTATCACTGCCGCGCTTAACGACACGTTGAGGAGACTTCGCATCGTACAGAGAGGGGGCACCGTAACCTTCGCGATGCGGGACTATGTCAACCTGCTGAAAATACGCTACGAGTCCCTCTTACGGCAGTCATCACAAGCGGCGAGCCGTGCGCAGACCTCGGGCAGGCCTGTATCGGACCCCTCCGTACTCCGGCATATTCGAGCTGGCTCGCTTGACGAGGTTGGGTTAGCCGCTGTTCCACAAGTTACACTCGCCGATGGTTCGGTTAGCACGAGGGTTGAAGACATAGCCGAGGTATTCGTGGGACATTTTGCCACCCTTTTCTCGTCCGAGAAACATGTCTTGGGATGCAGAGGAATTCGAGGACAAGCTTAGCGCATTTTGTGGGGTGCTGCCATGCGTGCCAGATCACCTGGTTGAGTTGCTGTGTGCTCCTGTGGATGCCGACGAGTTGAGTCAGTGTGCTAAAAGATTGAATGGTGCGTCGGCGCCTGGGCCTGACGGTATCCCTGCTGGATTTTACAAGAAGTTTTTTCCGGCCATTCGGGGTGCACTCCTCGGCATGGTGAACGGCTTTCTTCAGCGCGGAGTGCGACCTGACTCCTTCCGTGAAGGCCGTGTCATCTTGATCGCAAAACCAGGCGGGGATCCTACGCAGCCCCAGGCGTATCGACCAATTACACTACTGAACACTGACTACAAGATTGTAGCATCCATTTTGGCCAGACGCACCAGTACCGTTTTGCCCGATATCATAAGCCAAGCGCAAACGTGCAGCGTACCAGGTCGCACAATTTTCTCGTCCCTGGTATTGACGCGCGATTTGTTCAGTTACGCGACAAAGATTAGCGCTTCTGGGTGCTTCATCTCGATCAAGCGAAATCTTTCGACAGAGTGGAGCACCGATACTTGCTGGGAGTTTTGCGCCAATACGGCTTTCCGCCAGACTTTGTCGCTATGCTGGAGCTGCTGTACTCGGACGTCAGCGTTCGAATGCTTGTCAACGGGCTTTTAAGTAGTCCGTTCTCTGTCACCAGTGGGATAAGGCAGGGCTGCCCTTTGTCACCTTTGCTTTTTGTCATTTGTCTCGACCCACTGCTGCGCCGTGTTGATGCAAGCACTGCCATCCGCGGCTTTCCGTTGCCAGGCATAGGCCAAGTTAAAGTGTCCGCGTATGCAGACGACGTGTCCCTGTTCATTCGGGACGAGGACAGCTACCGAGCGTTTATGCGGCTATTTCAGGAGTACGGTGAGCTGTCTGGAGCTCGACTGAACAGGGGAAAAAGTATGGCGGTGCGCTTCAGGCACATTTGCGTCTGGCTTGGCGGGCGACGTAGAATGGGTGACGGGTGTTCGAGTACTAGGTGTGGTTTTTCATGCCTCGGGTAAAGTGGCGCGTAGTACGTGGAAGCGCCTCCTTGAGACTGCGGAGCAACGTCTTGCAGTTGCAGGAAAGTTCAGGCTTTCCCTTGCAGAGCGAAGCTACATAATTAAGTCGTCCGTCTCGGCGGCGCTTTTTTATGTAGCACGCGTAGCAAAACCGCCGCGCCATTTCACCCGACAGTTCGCAACGAAGTTTGGATCGTTCTTCTGGGCGGGCAAAACAGAAACAGTGTCACGAGCGCTGCTGAGGCTGCCCAAGTCAATGGGTGGTTTTAGTCTGCCTTGTTTGCAAACCATGAGCAGCGTGCTGGCGGTACGGGCAGTGATCGACCTTGTGGACTCAGACGATTACCCAGGAAAGGCGCTGCTCCAGTACTTTCTGGGAACTTCCCGGTCATTATTTTATGACGCGCACATCGCCGGTCCTTCAGCTAAGCAGCCGCCGCCATTTTACGCGTACGTTATAAAAACAGTGCGAAATCTCCAGTCTTCCTTGCCAAGCCTAAGTTTAAGGGAAAGTACGGCAAGTGAAGTGTGCGAAAAATTGGCAATAACCCAATTAGACAACCAACAGATAGGAAGGTCACGCGGTGTCCGGTGGCATCAGCTGACTTCGGCGGCACTTCCGGCTGATGTTCGGGATTTCGGATGGTTACGTGGCTGGGAAGTTCTCCCGACGTGTGACCGCCTGGCGAGATTCGGCGTTGTGCGTTCCGCACGGTGTCCGCACTGCGGCCACACTGAAACATCAGAACATGCCTTGTTTCACTGTTGTGTAGCGGCAACGTTCTGGACTGTATTAAGCAGGATGTTCTGACTCACACTTAGAATGAACACTCGTTCAAATGATGTGTTGGTCAACTTTCTGATGTGCGCTGGTGCTTTTGTTCTGTGGAGAAATCGTGGTGCTGCATGTCTTCGAGCCCGGCCGCAGCGGGCAATGTTCCCACTGCTGTGGCGTGTCCGGTCGATTCTGATGAGTCATTTGGAGCATGAGTTGGCAGCTCTAGGGGAAGAAGCCTTCCTCTTGCGTTGGTCTACGCGCTTTATAGTGGTCAGGAGTAACATCCTGAGCGTTTCTCTAGTGCCGTACTGAGCTGAGTTAGTTCATGAGCTGTTTTTCTGAACACTGGTGAAGTTTGTGTGACTTGATTTGTAGTGACTAGTTGACCACGGCAAAAATTTTGTGCAGTATGTATAGTGACCATGTTACATGCAGACTTATTGGATAATTTTCTGTTCTTAGGGCAGCGCTGTTATCACTAGTCGCTGCGCCCTGATATGTGGGTTATAATAAATTCTCTTTACTATTTCTTCTAGCGGGGCAATCCAGCCCCTCGATGCAACATGGACGCTCAAAGAGGCGCTAACGCCGTCCCGAGTCTCTCCATACCCATCGTGTATACATGTGTCACGAATAAATATTTCTGCCCGGCAAGCGGCCGTGGTGGTGGTGGTGGTGGTTTATCACAAAAGGAGGGAAGAGAAAAGAACTGGGGATATTTTTTAACTGAACGGGGGATTTACTGTAGCACAATCCAGTCCTGGGAAGGGAAGGGGGGGTTCCAAAGGATAGGAGTAGAGAAAGAGAGGGAAGAAGGAGGTGATTGGGGGCAGTCTATGTCGCGTTTGTGTCGTCCACCGGCTCCACGGCTACAAAGCCTGCACCGGTCCTGTCACAACTAGGAAGTTGAGGAGGTGCTGGAAGACCTCCCGTCGTAAAGCGTCCGATCCCGTGGGGAACAGGAAGTCTTTCAGCTTATCGCTTTGTGCACCAAGTCGCTGGAGTGCTGCCCGGAGTTCCTCCCTCGCGGTGTCATGCTGGCCGCAAGAGCACAGGAAGTGCTCGAGCGTCTTGGGCTCTGGGCGGTCGGCGCAGGTGGGGGACACCCGGTGGCCCTGATGGTGCAAGCAGGCTCCCACGTTGCAGCAATTGAGCCGCAGGCGAAGCAAGAAGGACTGGGCGTCTCTGCTGATGCGTGCGGGCAGGACCCGCGGGGCCTGGCCACTTCCCACGCGGGCGTCTGGATCTGGACGCCTCCACCACTCGCACCAGGATAGTGTTCTATATTTGTATATTTGATTTCGGTTCCATGATCACAGCCGCTCGTGGCACCAGTGTTGTTAGGGTATATAGAATGCGCATGTTTGAGTAAAGGGGCTTTTGTTCCAATGTGTACTCAAGTTTTCTAGTCATTCATTCATCGGCGGCACGCGGCGCCTCTACATTGGCGACGAAAATGGGATTCGAACCCACGCGGGCGAGGATACTTGTTTAGGAGGGTGCGTGATTTTTCCACTCCCAGCATTTGTTCAGACAGAAATTCACCTCAGCGGCACAGGTCGCCTGCACGACATCCTTACGGACGTTTGTTCCAATAAAAGATTCATTCAGTGGTACCAGTTCATTTTTGTGGTACACTTTATTATTCTTGCTAATTATTGTGATATGGTTATTCTATGCCAGATTATATCCAGGTACAAAACAATTGTGCGTTCCTTCTTCCTTTAATAACGCCTGTATGCGGTCACGTCCCTTAAAAAAGTATTGCCTCAGCAAATAACTGACGGAATGAGTTGAAGAGCACATTTGCATATATATATATATATAAATATATATATATATATAAATATATATATATATATATATATATATTATATATATATATATATATATTATAACGGGCATGCTGGCGATGGGGCCGAAGGCGTGGTGAACACAAAGTAAGAAACCTCGGTAACAGCAACAGCGGAGGGTTTATTTCGACGTTTCGACTTCGAGACAAGTCTTCTACAGGAATGATGGCTTCGGTCGTTTCGGAAGAGAGCATATATGTCGAAAGTGGAAAGCGGGTTTACGAATGGCCAACGATTTCCACTTTCGACATATATGCTCTCTTCCATATATATATATATATATATAGATCTATATATATATATATATATATATTGTTCCTGGAGAAAACTCGATCTCTTATTCGTATGACAAATAAGAGGGCCACAAATATCTGTAATTTATTCGTTTAACCGATCGATTTATCGCAGTCTTCTCTGGTGCCTATATCCAGAATTACAAGCCTATGTTTTTCACTCAGTTGGCACCTGAACGTACGGCCGCACGTGCAGCTTAATGTATCCGGCTGCGAATTCGGGGCAGCATGGATGTTTAACGTCGCTGTACGAGCCCACGCGCATAACAGTGGTGTGTGTAATTTTTTAGTAACGACATGAAGGTGAAATAAACATATTCAACAAAAACTTCAAAGCACTCTATACTGCACGGAATTGAGGTAGGATGTATGTCGGTAGTAAATACTGGCGCACACAGCGCCGCCTAACGATTCACAACAAACGCGAACGCCAGTAAGCCAGCTCAGCGCTCGAACTCGTACGACAGTTGCCAATGACGCGTTCTGTGTGCTGCCGCGAACGATGCATAAGCCCGCAGTGATTGCACGACCACAGCTCAATCACGCGAATGCAAGAATCGAATTGCTGTAACAGAGTAACTTACCATGCTCACGTTCGATCCATTCGCGTTTACGAACAATCTTGAGAAGTTGTAGCAAGCAGCTTCATGCCGTCCACGTAAATAAACACCGCGCTATGCGTATGCGTGAGCGGCTTTCACCCCGCAGTAATATACCCTCGTAGGCAAAAAATATAAAACAAAACGGCATTACATGGTGCGTGTTGGTAAAATGGGGCTCTCGAAATCCTATGAATGCCACCAAACGGCGATTGGGGTGCCAAAACAGGACCAAACTGCAAGGAAAATTGTCTGCGGCGGGCAGGCCTTAGCATTGCGAGGGCGTCTGCTCTGAAGGGGTCAACAAAGATGGTGGCACCAGCAGGGTGTTAAAGAGCGCGGCACCGCGGGTGAGGAGAAAGTAAAAATGAGGAGAGCGGCGGAAAAGGAGGGGGCAGTTTGCGCTACCTGATATAGTTATTTTAGGGTCCTTAAGGGTTGGATAAAGTCACTGGAACTTGGAACTGAAGTAAGACTTCAGTGACATTTGGTTCGAGTCAGTAAAAATGAGAGCTAAAGAACTACGGTGCATAGGTTATATTCACTGGATTGGCGCGCATGCGGGCAACCATGTGTGGGGGGGCGCCATGCCGGAGCTTGCGCGTCCTAGTTGCTAAGGCTACGTCGTATACACGGCCCGTGCACAGCGCGGGCGGCCGCGACTACTCCACGCCTACCGGGCTTCCTAAGACGCAGTTTGTGATTTTCTTGTATGAGCCCTGTTCGAGTTATTACGTAACGTTCGGCGTGCTGCGTTAATGCCGGTTACTCGAAGAGAGTGGCTGTTCCGTCCAACGGTGCGACAACTTTGAGCCGCGTTTCAACCCGAACTTCATTACGATCGAATACGAGATGGTCTTGGCTCAAAGACTGCGAAGTGAGCGCGGCGCAAGGGCTGCTGTGCTGCAGCGGTTATGGAAGCAACAGCAACAGCAATATTGTGTCCCAGAGACCGAGCTCAAAAGAATTATTTCGACCGTATCGCGGCAGCGTCCTACAGCCTACCTGTCACAAGACATGAGTGAAGTCGTCGGCACATATCAGCCGATCGCCACCTGCCGTGTTTTGGTATCGGCCACAGATTGCTCAGCTCTCGGGGACCGCCTTCCCTATCGGCCGCTCAGCCACTTGCCGATAGGTGTCGCTAGTCTGCAAGCTAACGATGCACTCACTACTCGGTGTGCGCGTGAGCCTCACCATGCCTTTGGAAGCATTATTTTGTTTTTGTGCTGAACGACTCTGCTGTGGGAAAAGTGCGGGCGCACCTGTATCGATATCGGCAACTGCGCTGCAGCGTAGGCATTTCCTGCTTCGTGCTGCTTTCTTTCGCAACCGGGGATCCATTCCCGATGCTGTTGTAGAGTTCTCACCGGATAGTAAAGCATCAGCACCAAATGTCACTGCCATTATTCATACATGTTAATGCCATGGCCGAGAATCGGGTGGTGGCGGCGCAGACGACGAATGCGGGGCCTTTTTCCGGCGACATTCGAATGCATCGGCAGAGACGGCGGGCAGTATCATTGCGGTTTTTAGTATTGCCAACAGAATAAAGCGGCCGCTAAACTTTTACGTGAATACCATCTATTCCGCATAGCGAGTGGGGCCTCGCGGGCAAAGGAGATCAGTAAACTTGTGGCTTGAGGGCGTGATACTGCAATGCAGGATAATATGGTACTTTTACAGGAATAATTTATTCCCCTTAATGCCTCTGTGATTTGAGAGCCACGGGAAAATAATATCATGCCTATGTACCCTGCACTTATTATAATACCCAAAGCCGGAAGAATGTAGGGCACGGAATCAGCACTAAATTAACTTCATTTTTTAAGAACCTCCAGAATTGGATTCTCCTATTGCGTTGCGCGCACCGTAGTTATGTCTGTTATGTGGCATTTGATTTTAATGACAATTCATTACGTGCCTAAGTGATCGCAAATGCGACTGTGCCAGGTACGGTACGGAATAATTTTCATTGGTGCGCCGAAATACAGCTTCTACATTTCCATTCGCTCCCTTCATAGCTAATAAGAAAATTCAAAACTCCTTGTCTAAAGCAAAACTGGTTAAAACGCGACGCTTCCCCCCACGCAACCTGAATCAAAGTCCAAAATCCGAAACATTTTTCACGGTGTCGCTATGGTGCAATCCGACAGACGTCGGCTTCGTTACCCGAGGCACCCGGGTTAGATTCTAACCACAACAGGCATTTGTTTTTATTGGGGTCTTCATTGTGCGAGAGTCGCTTCCCTGCAGTGCGTTGTGCCAGCAAAACGATGGTCGGTACCAGGAGGCACAGAAAGCTTTGCTTTAATAGGAACGCAATTTGATGCGCAGCAGAAGAAGAGGGCAACGCGTGATGGACACGTTGCGACGTTAGGCCTAATGTCGTACTTTGAGGTCTAACGACTTCAGCGGATGACCACTGTGTGGTGTACCTTAGGTATGACGTCGCTTGACAGGTACTTACACTTAAGGTTGTTGTTACCTACTGGCAAGGCTAAACATGGGAGCTTTGAATTAATAGGAACGCAATTTTATGCCTAGAAGAAGAGGGCAACGCGTGATGGACACGTCCCGACTTTAGGCCTAACGTGGCCATTTGAGGTCTAACGTCGTCAACGGATGACCGTTGTGCGGTGTACTTCATGTATGACGTCGCTTGACAGGTACTTACACTTAAGGTTTGGGTTACCTACTGGCAATGCTAAACATGGGAGCTTTGCTTAATTACGAACGCAATTTCATGCGCAGCAGAAGAAGAGGGCAACGAATTATGGACACGTCCCTACTTTAGTCCTAACGTGGCACTTTGAGGTATAACGTCGACAGCGGATGACCGTTGTGTGGTGTACCTGAGGTATGACGTCACTTGACAGGTATTTACTCTTAAGATTTGTGCTACCTACTGGCAAGTCTAAACATGGGAGCTTTATTTTAATAGGAACGCAATTTCATGCGCAGCAAAAGAAGAGGGCAACGCCTCATGGAGACGTCTGAACGTTAGGCCTAACGTCGCACTTTGAGGTCTAATGTCGTCAGCGGATACCCGCAGTGTGGTGTAGCGCGGGTATGACGTCGCTTGGTAGATCTTTATGCTTAAGGTTGGGGTTACCTAATGGCAATGCTAAACATGAGGCGTTGAGCCTAGCTTAACATTGTGACATATAATGTTGTAAGCCGGTGTGTAATGGACAAATACTCATTTTGCTCGTGCTTCAAGCCGCGGGTAACCCTGGCCACTGTGACACAAGAATGCATATTGTTAGGCATAAACTAGTAAAATGGGTGCTACCCGGCACTTCCTTCTAAATTAAACTAACAGATTGTAACATACAACCAAGTAGAATGTACCGCAACGGTGTAACGAAACAAGGCTACATAAGGGATTTGTGCCTGAACTCTCAATAGCGCCCGTCCTTGCAGTTAAAGAACACGGAATGGTTTCCATGCGTGAATGAATAATATGGGTGAAGGACAACTGCTGATTTGATTTCTTTTATCTTGACTGGTTTTATTGTTTCGATCGCTGCCTGTCAATGACGTATTTTTAATTTGCGTTATTATGATGTTGTGACTTTCGTTTTGGCTAGGGTTCTCTTGCAATACGACTGCTCTGTTTCGTGTTCCGTTTGATATGCAGCTGTATTCCGACTCCCTTTTTCTGGGATTGTTCGTGTGACATTTGCTCCCGAATAATAAAAAAGTGCGAGTGTAGCACAGCTGGTAAAGCACTCTACTGCTATCGTGCAGACTCGAGTACAAATTAAATCAGATCGGACGTGTTTTTCGGTTCGTTTACCTCTCGCAGCAGCGTCTAATTTCGTGCCCAGACTACAACAACGACGCTCTTCGAAGAATCGGCAGCTCAAACTTCTGCCTTAAAACAATTATGGGGACGATTGTTGTGACATTGCAAAGCGAAGGGGCGCGCAAGTGAAGGATTCGTCACAGCTGAAAGAAAACACAGTTTCCAAAATGTTTCCCCTTTCCACCTCATCGTTATTCTTATCCATCGACCACCGTCATTTGCGAAGCAGTTTTAACTGCTAACGCTGTTTTATGAAGAGGGCTGGGTGAATTGCAAAAGCTGCCCAAGGGGGTGAAATTATGTTACGAGATTGCGAGTTCTCGTAAATGAGTAATTGAAATAAAACTGTCCTAAGCCCTTGCTACATATATAAGATTTAAGTCACCGGCCTTTTTCAATATAGTGGCTCTGTGTCCCTTTGTATGTGTTTTTCGTAGTATTCGTAAACTATTCGTACTACTATTTCTAAAGATAGGGAGATATAACTTGCTTTATTAAATCCGCGAACTAAAACGCTCTTGCTGTCCGCCTCGCTGCAGGCCTGTGGAAGGCGGGTGGGATGGAAGCCCTAATACTTGTAGCGGCTAGCCCCTACTGGGGCAGCTTATGCATAACCTTCTGTACGTAAACCTGCCAATAAATGTTTGCCTCTAGTAGCACCGCTCACTAGCGACGCGCCTGTCTACCTAAGTAGGGCTCGGAATCCCGCCAGCGACCTCAACACGTTTCGACCTATAATTTGCTGCACATCCCAAGGACCCTCCTGCGCATGCGCGGGCTCCGCACGGATGTTGGCGGCGTTTGCCTCATCGCCTGTCTGACTCCGTAAGAGTGTTTTTGCTTGTGTTGTCGAAGCCTCTTTCGACCATTTGAGGGAATGCTATGAAAGCACTCGTCGTTGGTCCAGCTTGTACGGCGTTGCATGATGTTTTAGCCAACCAGTGTACTCTCGTATCGCCGTTAGGGGTAAAAGATTGTGTCGAACGGATATCACAGGACATGACCAGTAAATAAAAAGAACAGTGGAAGCTAGCCGTGCTGGTTCGAAACGCCCTTGCACGACGGAACGTGATTTAACAAACTACTGACTTTCAATCCCCCTATTTAGACGTTCCCATGAACACTGTTCAGTTCTTGACAGTTTTCCGTGATAATGTGATGGCATTTACTTACCGGTGGTATTGACACCTGACTGAGCACATCGGCACGAACATTTTTGACCAGTGATTCAATACACGCATTTCAATACATCTTCACGCCGTCTAGTTCGCTGAAATGAAAGAAACCCACCCTTCGCTTAAATTAGGTCTTTTTAACAAAAACATTTTAACTTAGGTCGTACAGGGATCGACCATACGGACATGGCAAATTTATCCGCTGTTCTATCAGCGTAAAACCGGCGTAGCCACATCCGTTGCAGGCTCGTTTATTCATTGCTGGAAAAGCACACGCGCAGCAAATATTCACAGGTGCAGTCACGCAAAAAATATGAATTCAGCACGATTCTTCTTTTGGTGGTTTAAACAATCAGTTTTATTTTAGCAGAGGTTTGGGTTTTGGCTAGTTCGTATCGGGAATCCATTACTTCGTGTAGCGCAAAAAACGGACAAGGACAGAAGGAAACGACGGGCACAAGCGCTAACTTGGACCTGAGCGTTTTTTGAAAAAATGCGAGGATTTAAACACCCAGGTGGAAAATTGCGGTAAACAAACAACGAAAAGAACAGAAAAGAAGCAAGGCGTCATAAAATTTGTTCACGAAATCCCCCCCCCCCCCCCCCCTAGTCAATTCCACGTGCTGCCTTTTGTCGAGGTCTCATCGTTGTGCGAATAATTTTGTGTTGAAATTTCATGATGTCTTGCTTCTGTTTTGTACTACTTTTTGTTTACGATAATGTCCTGCCTCAATGTTTAAATTCGCCGATTTTTTTCAATAAAGCTCAGTTGGGAGTTAGCGCTCGTGTCCATCGCCTCCTTCTGTCCTTGTACTTTTTTGCATGCACTACGCGAAGTCAGAGTTTTATTTTCTCAGGTACATTTATTAACAAAGGCGGCGAAGCACCGTAGCCCATTGCTCAATCTGAGGGGATATCCTACCAGCTTTCACCAACGCCTACATGACCGGTGCCGCTGCCACGAATCAATCAATCAATCACTCTATAGCAAACATTTTTGTCCAGAAAAAAACTGGAAAAGCTTCCTGAGCTAAAAGCTGCGTTACGCAGCTTGACTGGGCCTCAGATGCCATTACAAGGAATGCAGGCGACAATAAACAGTGATTCATCATGGAACACAGCAATTAATACTGACCCTGTAGTCGAACCAAACGGTTACATTGTAACAATACAAAACATGGCGAAAGTATAATAATTTCACACAAGTCAACATACGCAGGATAAATTTGTACAAACAGGATAGCACAGGTTTCAACGGATGGAGTCCTCCAAGCTCCCAAAAAATTTGCGCAGACTCGTAAGTGGGAAATTATAAGTAAATAATCATCCCTATAGTTATCAATATAATAATAATCATCAGTACGTATTAGTGAAATTATCACTTGTATGTATTAAAAATGAGTATAAGATTATACTGAAGCATTTGTAACGTATAGTTTGTTCAGAAGCGAGGTATGATCGAGAAATCTGTTTCTTCTCTTTATAGGATGAGTGTATTGTTTTAAGCGGCATATTTTAAAAATATGCCGTTTCGAAGAGGGGTAAAAGAAGGGGCCTATTACGATTCTGGGCGCCGCTACCGTGTTCGCGCTTGCTGAAAGTTTTGTGGAGTGCCCTGGTGTGTAAGAAAGCTGTCTAGGACTAGTAGCGACGTGCCTGGAAACGGCTCTATCGCGGGCGCCTCGCTGTCGGCGTAATTCAAACTCCAGCGGCTGCAAACGCGACCTGTTCAGACCTGACCCGACGAGGCGAACGCGGCAGATGAGATCTCGTCTCCACCCTCTCTCAGACTCAAAGAGCTCCGCCAGGGTTGCCAGGTTTGGCGATTTCTCGCTATATTGGCTCCTTTTAGCGGCTCCTGGCGCCCGAAAATTGGGACTGGCGCCATGGCGACTTTCTGGCTACTTTTGACAGTGATGATTAATATGCAAAAACTTCAAAACGTGGCCTCCCACCCTGACGTACATAATTGGTATTCAACTCCTGCGAGCACTTCTGCCGCATGAAGCCAGCTCAAGCGACGGTGGATCAAGCACGGCCTTTGAGATCTAAATTTGCATCTCAAACCTATGCCGCCCACCTTCTAAAGGAAATGTACGCTCATGAGAGAAACCGTGCGTATCTTTTGTTTCTCGAACCGATACTTGTTGAAATGAGGAGGATAAACCAGCTCTTCCAAGGGGAAGATGCCGATCCACTAGGAATTTTCGAAGAATTGCAAAAACTTTTCAAGCGCCTCCTGTGCCGGACACTGAAGCCATGTGTTTTGCGACACCACGACGACTCCAGCCTGTTGAATCTGGACACGAAGGACATGGAGTCTATTTTTCTTGCCATACACGACGCTGATCTGGGAAGCACTTTTCTAGAGCATCTCCAAGGAATGCGCCTCAGCCCCGAAGACGGTGCTCCGCTTTCATTAAAGCATGCTCGTTCGACTTGCAGAAACGCCTTCCGAGCTCAACGTCACTAGTCCGCAATTGAGAGCGATAAGCAAACAATCGATTCTAGGACCGCATGCTATGCAGGGACTCAAAACGCTACCAAATAGGCTGTTTTCTTGCTCAGAGCGCCGCATCGAAGAACAAGACAGATACCTGCGACAAGTAGAAAGCGTCAACGCGGACATGCCCACCATTGAGTTCTGGACCACAATGGACAAGTTTGAGGATCTGTCGGGTGCAAATCCCATGCAGGACATCGGTGCAGCTGCAATGAATCTGCTAGTCTTGCCCTTGTGATATGTGAAGCGGAACGTGTATTTTGAGCCGTCACATTGACGAAGACGGACTTGAGAAATAGAATGGGCCACGAGCAGCTTGTTGCAATCCTCATAAATAAAGTTTGCACTACGCATGAGAGGTATCACTCGTGCTGAATTTCAAGTGCCACGAGATAAGGCGGAAAAAGTGAACAACGATATTTATCAGTGACATAAGGTAGCTGATTCGTTTCACAGTAATGTTCGATGTTTTGTTCGATTGTTCCTGCTGAGTCAGTGCCGACTTTAAATGCAGCCATAGAAAACCCTCCACTCTCCTTAGATTGGATTGGAGCAATAAAAGATAGTTTACTTGCGCGATTGGTTCTTTATTGCCTAGCAACTTATCTCTTTATGCAGGCGTGACATTTACTTTGTTCTGGTCAACTTCGATTTGTTCACGATGTTTTCATTTTCGATATAGATGATCAAGACGAACTGCTTTCCTGTACCAAGGAAATGAATAAAATGTTGATCGATTGTGCTGATTTGACGAGAATTGTTGCCTTTTTCTCTAAGGAAACCACCGAGAAATACACTTGCCAAAAATGTCGGTTTTTTTGGCGACTAACAAAACTTTCAGCTACAGGTGGTGACTTTTCTGGCTCCTTTGGACAAATTTCCGGCGCCTTTTTACTCTGAGGACCTGGCAACCCTGAGCTCCGCTACTGCCTGCCCTCACGAACTATGGGAAGAGTGTTGTCTGTGTGTGTGTGTGTACTATGTTCATGCCGTGTGCACAAAGAACCCGGGGAAGGCGGGCAGCCGTTACGGCTATTGGCGGTGAGCGCGACCTAGGGCGGCGCTACAAAGCGCGCCTCCGTGATGTCGGCTTAGGGATTTTAGCACGTGTCGTGTGCTTAAATCGGGCTTGCTATCTTAGCTGTTCCTTTGCGCTCGTTTTAACTTTCATGCTTGTCCGGACCAGATTTTCCGTATGCGCAACTTTTTATCGCAAGAAAAGACTTAAAATCGCATACAGTAGCTAAGGGCGCGATTTAAATTACACTTTTGGACACCGCTGCGGAAGAAACATTGCCGGCGTCACCCTATTTTGGGCGAAGCCAGTCCTATGCGGAGTGCGAAGAGTCAGAGCTAGGTTTCAGTTTTTGTATTAAGCAATCTTTCGAACAAAGGAAACAGAAAGCTGCTGGTAACCGATTACAGTGAAAATACATGATCAAAACAAATTCCACGCCTTTGGGACTGTTTGCTTTGGTAGAAGGCATTACGATTCCCAGTAATCACAAGGTAAGGTAAAGCAGTTCTTGCAATCTTGCCGAACGCCGGAAAGTATTGTATCACATCTCTTTACGTTGTCATGGTATGAAAGCTATGCCGACATGCACTATGGGCTGCAAAAATTGAAGATTGAGTTCGAAATAACCCACTCGGTGTACAGACGCCTGCTAGTTTTATATCATGCTTCTAACCAGCATGAAGGTTTATTGAGCAAAACGAGTCACGTCTTCGGTAAAGATACAGTAACACTGTGTTTGTTCAGACCGTGAGGGATATTTCGGTACATTTCCCACAGCCATATCTTCCCAATATTCATATATGCATTACAAGAAAACTGCACTCAAGAGTAGGACGAGGAGGAGAAAACTTTTTTACCAGTAAAATCGAGCTGATTACGTGGCCGGGTCCTCAGCCTAGTACAAGTGAGTAAGAGTAATTTTCTTCAATTCATAGAACATCATCACGAGTAGACCAGGATTTGTTCTTTACTGCCTGGAAGGGTTGGATAAGAATAGAGAGCTGCTTGGAAATATTCATCGGTTTCGATTCGTGTAATATATACACGTATACTATTTATTGCTTTCGTTATAGCGAGTATATGAAGCCTTCAACATCGTAATCACGTCGTAATTGTTCGAGTGGAGAGTCAGTTCGTAATGATAACAATGGTTACGACAGAAACTCAGAGCATAAAAGCCGCCTTCGAACACTCTGGGCAACGTTGCCCGGGTGATCGCGGCTTGCGTAGCACAAACCTTCTCATTGTATTTGCATGTGAATAAACAACTCACGCTACGGATATGCACCTTCTTACACGCAGCCATAACGAAAGCGAACTTGTGAAGAAGGGAATGTCTGCCATACAGCCTGAAGAAAATATCCAGACGATCTTTGTGAGCCTCCCAAACAACCCCAAACCAAATAATAAGACGCTTGTGACGGTGCACAATAATTAATGCATTGGGCACAGAAAAAAATATATTCATACTGTACAATTCAATAATAACGAAAGAAAGAGAACACAGGCGCTTTATTTCCTGATGTGCGATCCGCGTGCGGGGGCCCGCTGCTTGGTACGTAGCATTACTGTTGAGTCTTCATAAGAGCAACACAAATATACTGTAGGGGAGCCAACGCAGTTTGAATACTTATCGAGGTGCTCTGTGCGCTGAACGGCGCGAATAAGCTAGAAAGGACTGGTTACAAACTATCTTCTGACCGATGCTCTGAAGAAAGTTGTTCTCTCTCTCCTCGTGCATTAAATTATTCAGATGTGTCAGAAGCTGGCAAAAATAACTAAATTACTGGAAATACGCTTTTTAATGCACTAAAGCACCAAAGCGGGCGATTTCTAGCACAGGCACGGCTGCCCCTCACAAGCGAAGTGTAGCAGACGACAGCGGCGCGAGTCCCTAAGCCGACGTCAGAGCCAGGGGGCGCAACTCAAACATTTCACCGCCAATTGTGTATAAAACCGACCACTCGGCGGGTAGTTCCGATTCGTTTTGGAGCAGAAAATCAATGCTGTCATTCTGCTCGAGTCCTGTACTGTAACCTCGCCCGTCGGGGCATTGTTCTTGTTTTGCTTCGGCTCATCTCTCCCCATGCAGTAAGCCAGTCAAGTTTGCCTTCGGCTTCTTGTCGTCGTCACCAAGGCAGCAACCTTTGCTGGGCGCTCACGACCAGGCTACCTCGCATGACGCAGGCGACGGATCCCCGTTCGCGGTCACTTTGCCGTGCCAGCGGTGGGAGGGCAACTTAGTAACAGGCCGTTGCACTAACCGAAACATCTGTAGCGCCGGAAGTTTCCCTCCACGTGAAACATTACTGTACCAAGCGACGTAGCTGTTCCAGTTCACTTTGTCATGTACGCCATTTCTATGAGTACACGTGAAGCTGCGTTAGAGATATGCGAGGAGTGAGGTCGAAGGATTTTATGGTGTGTGCAGGTGCCCAGAGACGTAAGTTACAATTTTGATTCAAACTATGCATTTATGAGAGTCTATATGTGTGAAGTCAAGTTCACGTTGTTAAAGGGAGCATCACAACTACTGCACTGACCTTTCACAAATGGCGCACAGAAAACTCTGCAGCTTGTAGATTCTGAAATAGGTACACCTGTAAGGTTATGAAACCCACATTAGTGTAGTTTACTTTATATATCTGTCTTTATGTTAAAACTGCAATTCTTTTCCTGCCGAACTTTTTCTCGTAGCGAAGATGCCAATCAGAAGTCTCGTTAGCTGCCTTTTTTTGTTTCCCCACCTCGCATATTAGCAAGCGGACACCCAACAAAGCAAAGATTTTGCACGTGTTTCAACTGCGCTGATTTCTGGTGCGGATTCTATCCCAACCGCAAGCCCCATTCTAAAAACTGGGGCTCTTATTTTCTGCAACACTTCACATTTGTCGAACTACCTTCATTCGAAATATAGCCAGGGGCTTATTACAGGGCACCTTTAGCAAGTAAAACGTTAAACGCCGACCCAACACGCCCGATCCGACATAGAACACATGAATAGACGGTACTTCCCATGTTAATAACTGTTCCTTAAAATTTTGTTCCATATTGTAGCAGCATACGGTAGTAGTTAAAAAATTGGAACATTTCTTTTACCCAAGCCAAAAATTTCTCTTAACTTCACATCTAAAACTGCTAGCTGAAGTCAGCGTTCATACCTTCACTGCGGAAACTAATTAGTGTAAGGCAAAATAACATCTTGAGCAAATTTTTATACAAATTGGGGGCAAGAAATAAGAATTAGGAATTCCTGCGTTTTGTTCCCTAATGCCGGCCCCTTTTATGGTTAGTGAAAAGTTGGTCATCACATTTACAGCAATAAATAACAAGCAGCTCTGCTG
Organism: Haemaphysalis longicornis; assembly: GCA_013339765.2. Taxonomy (NCBI): domain Eukaryota; kingdom Metazoa; phylum Arthropoda; class Arachnida; order Ixodida; family Ixodidae; genus Haemaphysalis; species Haemaphysalis longicornis. The sequence goes on from CM023453.1 coordinate 11,576,117, forward strand.
TCCTTCAAGATTACGTTAGAAGCAGTCGAAACTAGTCTTTATCAATGAAACGGGCGTGTATCAGGTGGAAACTTCTTTAAAAATATTTCCTGCACTGCGCATGTTTTGAAAAGTACAGTAATGTTATAAACCATCGGCGTGACACAGGATTTTTCTGTCTGCTGTAAGCTTTTGCTGCTATTTGGTAAACAAAAGTTACTTCGTTAGTTTTTGGTGTCGTGTATGAGTTGTTTTATATCCGCCTCGATTTGCATAAAAACGCTCTCGAAAAACAAAACAGTGTACACGTGCTTTTTAGAAAATCGTGGCAATCCTAGCTAAACCTTCTTGCAAACGTTTGCGCATGTCATGGGATTCTACAGGATACACAAAACGTCATTTCCGCTTTGGGCGACAATATACGGTCTTTTTTTTACTTTATTTGCAGCGTGGTTTGTACACAGTCAGTTAATTTTTTGTTAGTGTCGCTATAACTACGCAACAATACTGTGAAGACCTCCTATATACTCCCATTAACATAAACACCCTTTATCTAACTCATAAACACCCCGTAGGACGAACTTGTGGTTTATTTGTGGCGAAATGTGGTGTTCCGCGGGCTCAGGTTGTCCTATCTCCAATTTTACTGTAAGTATTACGGACCGAGATCTAGTCAGTCGATTCTTGACCTCATTGCCTACCCTAAATAGCGCTCGACAGCCGCCAGGGTGCCCTCGAGCGGAGTGGGTTTAATCAGTGTACCATCGGCATGCAATAATCAGCGATACCGCCTTGAATAATTTTAGGGCCTTTATCGAATCCACAAGTTGGGATGATGTTTATAACCAAACAAATGCAAGTATATCATATGACATCTTTCTACGTAAGGTTCAACATAGCTATAGGTGAGCATTTCCTTTGAAGAAGTAAGGAAATAAAAAAATCAAGAAAACCCTGGGTCACCCGAGATTTATACAACGAATTTAAACTCCAGACAAATTGTATGACGAACTTATTCGATCTCGCGACGTCGATATTTTATGTCAGTACAAGCGCACAAAAAATAAGTTAAACTCGGACGTAAAAAGAGCAAAGTTAGACTTTTTTTAAAAGAAAGTTTGAGTCTATTTCCAACCATCCGAGTAAAAGATGGAATGCAATAAGAATTTAGTTGGTACACCAAAGAATTTTATCCCAGACACCCTGGTACCAGACAACGTAGAATATAGCTCGGGAGTGCTTAACCTCAAAAATTCAAGTTATTTTCTTGATGCGGGCCCAGCACCCTCGTCCTACAAGTCATGCCTAGATTGTAGGCAATACATCCCGTCCGAAACTTCTCACTCTGTCCTTTTAACACCTTGTAGTCGATTGGAATTATATAAGTTTCTTAGATCGTTACACAAGAATACTGCAGTCGGGTACGATGACATAAAGGCCACACCCATTATAGCCGTAGCTGATCTCCTGAGTTCTCCCCTGGCACATTATGCAATGCTGCGTTTGAAACAGGCATATTGCCGGAGAGCATGAAAAAAGCAAGAGTAGTCGTCATTAATAAAGGGGGCCCTTTGAACAACATCAGCAACTACCGCCCCATTTCTGTTCTTTTTTATTTTAAAAAGTACTTGAGCATCTTTTTAAAACACACTCAATATATTTCTTAATTTATCTCAGGTATTGTAAAAGAGCAATAAGGTTTCCTGTGAAGGTAAATCCACTCAGATGGCTCTACTGAACATAAAAGACAAATTAATTAGTAATTTCGAAACACAACAGTTCACTCTGGGTCTATTTCTAGATTTTAGAAAGGCGTTTGTTTCGATTAAACATGATGTGTTGTTTCTAAATTCCGTTATTACGGAATTAGGGGCGTAGCTTTCGAGCGGATTAGAAGTTATTTAACTGCTCGCCTACACTACACTCTTATTAATGATTATCGATCTTCTGTAAAAACTAGTCACGTGCGGGATTTTGCAAGGATCAATTAGAGGGCCATTATTGTTTATTATATATATTAAAGACATTGTACACATAACACAAACACCAGATATCATCTTGTATGCCGACGATACCAGTGTATTTTTGTCTGGGAGGCAGTTCAGCAGTAATAATACGGCTGTTAACACCTGGTTAGGTGACTTGACAACCTGGTTACAGGTGAGTAAATTGCAGCTAAACGTTGGAAAAACTAAATACGTAGTTTTCAAGCCTAGAAATACATCGTATGATAATGAAATCCAAATACATTTTCAAAATTGTGTTATAGAACATGTCAATTCCTACAAATTCCTTGGAGTTGTTTTTGAAGAAAGCCTGAACTTGACACCACATATAGATAAGGTACATGCAAACGTGTGGAGACCTATAGGAATGTTATATAAAATTAGACAACTGGTTCCTAAAACTTTATGACGTCAATTGTATTACGCACTGGTGTAATCTCACCTGCACTACAGCTTGTTAGTATGGGGCACCACGACTATAACGAACATGAAACGAATAACAGCACTACAAAAACGAGCTGTTCGATGTATTGAAAATCTTCATTACTTAGAACATATCTCACCTGCGTTCTCTGAACATAAATTGCTAAAAAATTACGTAGCTGTTTGAATTTAAGCTTTCAGTACGCATTTGTAACGAAATCAAACTCGACGAATCCGCTTTTTATAGACAGTATCAACTACCCAACATGTATTATACATTTAGACACGAACTATACAAAACCCCAATGATTACGAGAAATTATAGTACCCGAATATTTGGTTGTTTATTACCTTGTTTCCTGAACAAACATCCTGATATTGCGAAAATGGTACATGAGTTTCGTTCGATACATGCCTTCAAACGCGATGTTAAGCAATACCTTCTTATTTGTCCTATGGAATGAGCTCTGTTGATTGTTGTACACGCGGAATGATTGCTGTTTTGCACTTCTGCATACTTGTTGGGCCGAATTGCTCTTTCTGTGAAGTTCTCTGGTATTGGTGTTGTTTTCTTGCATTCCTTGCTTTGTTTATGTTTGCTGCTACCGCTGTTAGCAATGCTCATGTACGGGTGAATGGGCTTTAGTCAGGCAGAGTCCATCTGCCTTAGCCCACTCACCCGAGAAATGTTTGTCTGAATAACGCATTTTCGATATCTCAAAAAATAATAAGTTAAGACTGATCCCAAGCAAGTTCGCGAGAAAATTGGTCAAAGCACCTCCTCGCTTCCTTGGCTTAGAACCAGGTAAGTAAGCGGACTTGGAGATTTTAAGATGTACGGGTTCTCAGAGGTCAAGAGGTTTTACAAAGGCCACGTTCGTGTGTCCACCTTTGTATCTCTTCCGTCATCCTTCCCTCATCTTACTCTCCGGCCTTTCTTCGTCCTCACGCAGCGTGCAGTAGGCATGAAGGAAAAATATTTCTTAACAATAGCTCCTTTCCTCCGATCTTTCAACGCGTGATACCACCGGCGAATTCTTAAACCCTCATTGCCCTAGCTCTCAATATTATTTGTACAGCTTAGTTATAATATTCACCTGAATACTACAGGTGTTGTTATTTTAAACAACATGCATCCATAAACCTACAGGCATGGGAAAGTTTGCTTCTACGTCGTTCCGTTCTCGCTCGTTGCTTACGCATACCGTCTCACGGGCACACCCTTCGGATGCCGCATTAGACGTGTGCCGCCACGGATGCACGCCATCGGCGATTACACTTGCGTCACTGTATCGGGCCCCGTTCAAGTCGCCTTTTTCTTTGTAAGTATAAGCGCCACTGCGCCACATACAAAGTGTGGAAGCCAGTTTACAAAAAGCAAGCTTACATCGATCTCCCTTAGCCGGCTTCACCCCTAATCACAAATGCATTGATAGGCAGACATCTTCAGGGGCAAATATATTCTCATATGTATTAGATTATGAAGGCCCTGTAAACTCAACCGGTGTAAGGTTGGTCTTGGGTCTTCGTAAGCTGAACAAACTTACACCGATGGCCTTAAAGTCGGCTGCACTTCTAAGTACAAGAATGATGCAGGGAAGATATTGCTATGGGCGCAATATAAGCCGTCTTGCCCTTAAATATGAAGGCTCCAGGACCTTTTCGTTGCAAAATTAGTCTTTCCGACTTCCCACATGGCATTTCTCCGTGCGTATGGCATGAAATACCACATCTTTGCCATAGACACCTCGCTGTGAAAGGATAAGTAGGAGGCATCTTCTTATTTCAGACGGCCGCGGGTTCTCGCCACTTCTCGGGAGCGATTGACCAGGTATTTGTGGCCATGAGGCCGCGTACTTCTAAACTTGCTCTCATACTGCTCTGGGAAACGGTTAGGTGCAGGGTGTGAGTGGTGGGGGCATCCCCATACGAGGTGAAATGTAGGGTTCGGAGCAACTCATGCGCGGCAGCTTAATGGGGTATGTTGAGGGAAATATCTGGCGAAGAACGGTGGTATTTAAAGGGCATTGGTTTGAAGCCATCGTGCCCCATGCATGCTCCTGGGGAAGTAAGTTACAGCATACCAAACAGGTAGGATTTCAAGACAAGCGCTTCGAGTTCTTTTTCAACGAGCACCTCAGAAACAGGTTACAATAATTTGGACCCCGGCCCACTCTGCTCTTCGCGGCGACTGGACGGCACACGTCCTGGCCCGAGAACGCGCCCACCGGGCACCGCAAGAAGAGTCGGAGCGAACCTGACAACCGCTCCCCACATACGCCGACATCACCCAACATTACCGACTAGCGAGGCAACTCTATCCACCAGTCACCTATCTGGCCACGAAAGAACAGGAAGTCATCCTGACACAACTGCAAACTAATACGAACCCACACCCAACATGTATAGATTCCATCCATCCTACTCTTTATGATTCTCTGTGTACTTATTGCCAAGCCCCAGGTACACTCTACCCTATTGTCTGGGAATTCCAACTAAATCAACATCTTCCCCTCATCCCCAACCACTCACGCGAGCAGTGGGAGAGTACACTGGCCAGCTCCTGCCCTGAAACGCAGCCTTTGCGAGTGGAAAGGGTGAAGACAGCCGGCCCTACCAACGGAGTCTTGGACTGAAGACCCCGACCACAACAAATATGCTCACTTCAACTGTGATTAAAGTTTCTCTCTATTTCTCTCTCCCTCTCTCTCTAACTTTCTCAACTCTCTCTCTTTCTCTCTCTCCCCCTCTCCTTTCTCTCAGGGTAGCGCGAGGTTTGAAAGTTTTTAACACTTGCTTTTTTTGGTTAAATGACATCTTTCATGGCTGTAATGGAGCTTAGTGACGTACTGAACCCTAGTTGTTTCAAAGTAAACAAAGTTCTATTTTATCCTCGTGGCCCTTAACCTAGCATCCCACGTCAAAGTTCCGAGATCACCTCACAAACGTGATCGGTTAATTATATGCAAACACAGATGCATTTACGCGTCGCTAAAACATTCGAAATGTATCAGCTGGCGGCTAACCTGACCAAATGTCTGGCTCATTTCATTAGCTGCACCAACTTTTGCAACGTGCAACCCTTGTTTCGAGATACTCCAGCATATTCAAGTGCATAAGGTGCTTTTCTCTACTCCAACAGGGTTGAAAAGGCCCGTTTTGCCGCCTGCTTTCGCCGGCCCGTATTTCGCCTGCCAAAAAAATGAACCAGTTCTACGCTACAGCAGCCCACGCTAGGATTTATGCCAAATATCGTCCTGCGCCACCACGTCCTTTCGTTGAAAAAGCGCTGGATTTCCTTAAGACGAAACTGGTAAGTCGGCGAGCCTTCCTCGTAGACTGGATGTTTCCTTGCAAACGCAGTTCCGCTAAAAGAAGACGTACTAATATGAGTCTTCCGTCGTAGAAAATGAGTACGCAGAACGTGAGTGTATACTGAGTAGTGGGGTTTTTCTGGAGTTTTAGGGCGTTTTGTTTGATTCCGTTGTCATACATTCTATCGCTCGCCAGGCTAACCCATTAATCTGAGATTTGTTTGTTACACGTGGCATTTTTTTTTCTTTAATGCCGAAAATTTAAATATCAGCTTCAAGATACCCTCTTGCTACTTATAGCTTGCGCCTGATAAACTTTGAAGCCCACAAGCAACAGCGTGTAGCGGCTCGCAAACGTTGGCGCCCTTGCTTTTTGGCATGTCTGTAGAGAAGAAAATTCACTTAGGTCAAACATCAAAGCAAAAAGATAAGGCCCGTACCAGCTCTTTTCAATGTTGCGCGATCTTATTGGTTGAATGAACGGTATAAAAGAAATCACTGTTCAAGAGCCGTAAATTCCACTTCCTTGTGGCGGCAGCCCCCTGAGCTTTTTAAGTTTTTGATTAAAGCCAATCTGCTATAGTACTGTCGGATTAGAATTAATTACCCTTTCATCATTGCTTTCGAATTTCCCTCAACACTTTGCCAACATAGTAATGGAATGTTTTGGTCCATTGCTCTCAAAGCGTTTATTCCAGTTCTTGATTGCACTTACCAATTTTCTTCTTGCGTGCGTTGTGTGCCTGGGTGTTCGGTCAATGTATGCTAAATAGAATGGCATCTTGAATTCGAAGCCATCCTCCTTGAGGTCTTGTCCTTGGTTCGCTATATCACAGCTCATGCTTGCTTGTGCCCATCTTTAAACCTGTCTTCCACACAGGTGTTCCGATTTTTATTCCGTGTTTTTTCCCCAGCATATAGGGCGATATTGCCTCCATGCCACCTTAGCCAAGAAACTTCGTTTTGTGTGGTGTATTGTAATATTCAGCTCTGCGTTTATGCAGAAAGTTTATTTACTTTGGTGGTTATTGAGTTCTACCAAGACGTTCTATTTAACAAGGACAACCACGAGCACTTGTCATTTCAGTTCGCTATATTAGTTGGACCAGTTCACGTCCATTGTCACGTTCATTTTAAATTCAAAAGACCCTCCTACCTCCGAATGAGAAATAGGTTACAGGCAATTTCCATGTTTATGGAGATCACTTCAACCACTGAATGCTTTTTTGTGATTACTACGTTCATCTGTAGAGGCGGAATATGGCATCTGTTGTGGACGTGCACATAAGATATCTAGCACCCTTCCACTCTGTGAAGAACGGTGAACTGCGAAGCTGTGACGCGTGCGGTAAGAGCCGTCTTGGCGGCACGACTCAGACCCTGCGGACGATAGAGCCGCTGCCGAGCACGAGAGCTGGGCGAAACTCCGTGCAGCTACACCCCATGACCCACGACCACTGCTAGAAGGAATTCCCATGAGTGCTCAATTCCTGGCACACAAAATAAGAGCCGGGGCTGCTCTTACGGAGGACGTGCTCGAAAAGTGGCAAGCATACGTTCCCCGACGCTCAAGACACTTGAGAGAAACCCCCGAGAACTCCAGGGAGACGACCATCGTGACCTGCCCCTCGTGTCACGCGCCAACGAGGCCCACAGTGCAGCACATGGGCACGTAGGCACTGATTTTGGGGGGAATGGCAGCTTTGGGGCTGATATTGGCAAGCGGAGGATGTATACACAGCTGCAGGAGCATGGCCCGACCGCAGTGGCCTTTATGGGGCGGATTAGTTGAAAGGTCCGCTGGCCTTCAAGAATCTAGTTAAGATTGTTGTGAACCCCTAGTTGAAGTGTATGAAGCGTATTAGTGTAAAGTGGTAGCCATAGTGCTAATTTGTGGGCTTTGAGGATTATTCTATTTGCTCTCGGTCAGCTTGTGTAAGGTGGAGGAAGGGAGTGGTATATGCTATGCGGGAAATTATCAGTACAGAACAAGGCGAAATAAGGTGTATTCTTCATTCGTGCCAGCATGGCGGTTCGATACTCTTGCGAGGAGTCCCATACTTTGGGTGGCATGGTGTTTTATATCGTTGAGTGCGACGGTGTTGTGTCAGTTGGAAATTTGGCAGAGTCATAAGATCCGAATGAATTCAACTAGCCGAACGTTTTGCTGTGTTAAAGTGGCAAGCGCAGTCTGGTGTGGAGTTGGTATTAAATGGGTTGTGTATGTAAAGCTTAATTTTTTAAAGGATCAGCTAAAGTTTCGCTGTGTGAAGTATTATTCCGCAATCGTGTGAGTGGTCTCTTGAATGCGGGCGTCTTAGCCGTGTGCAGTCGGTAAAGCGGATTCATCATCGTATAACTAGAAATGGAGGAGACAAAATATGTAGCCTGTACGTGCGGCCAACAAGGGCGATTGTCAAGCCCCTCAGTCATAGTATTCGAAATAAGTCATTAAAATCATCACCTTCCTTTTCGTCAACTGAGGAGGCTGATGATGTGTTCCAGTGGACACCTGCTATTGTAAGCACCGCGTCATCGCCGTGCATAGAGTGAGAGCGCTGCCTTGCCCGCGACACTTGGTGCGCAAATTTCATGGGTGCTGTGCATGCCATGATTAACCATCTGCATCGACCGCAGGTGCGTAACCATGGAGGCAAACACAAAGCCAACGTCTCCGTTCCACAGTGCAACACCATGATTTCGCCTTCATTACACCTCAAGGAGTTGTTAGCAGTCACAACATTTTCCTTAAGTTATTTTTGTTAAGTGCTAATCCCATTCTCTACAAGGGACGTTTATTCTAGAATCTTGGAACGCTTATTCATCCTGTTGTGGATTACTCTGTTGTCGTTGCAGACTTCAAATCTGCGTCTAGCGGTGGATGTCGGCTGTGGCCCGGGCACTAGCACCGCTGTCCTAGCTGCCCACTTTGAGCATGTGCGCGGGTACGACATCTCGGAGACTCAAATATCTGAAGCAAAGGCGAACAACAGGTTACCAAATGTTTCCTTCAGGTGAGATCCGTACCACAATTCAAATTCAAGTCGGGGTTTTGGTCCCCGCATAAGAACACATTAATGAATTCAATATACGCACAAGGTCATTTCCATAAGACCCAGGTAAAACGTGACTGGTCGACATTTGCAATTTAGGCAAATACGCAACAAAGCGAAGGAAACGCGCGTAGCTGTTGCTTCCAACACTAATAACTATAGCCGGACAGGGACAGAGATTGGTAACGCAACACATAGTAGACAAAACACAAGACATGTTTTGTGGAAACGTATTCTGTGAGCTCCTGCGAATGACTTTAAGTGGCAACCCTCATTCCGTATTGCCCCGCATCAATTCATAATCACTGCTTCCACATCACCCTTAGTCATCATTACATCATCGTCTATACACGTCATGACAGATCACCGTCGTACAGCAGCCCCTGGTGGGTTCGAATTAATACACTCGGCTAGTTCAAATTGGCGCGGTGCCTTCAACCTGTGCGATGTTTGGCACATGTGGGTTTAATGGCAAATGCCCAGTATCGCGAGGTTGAATCTCCAGAGATACAATCGTGACTACCCTATATTAATAAGTTTTTTTTTGCGCCTCCTCCACATCAAAGATGTAGGAAAAGCATTGGTGTAGTTCATAAGGCAGAAATGCAAGTCCACAACACCTCAGAAAATACAACACTTTCTGCAATAATTCATGGAAACAGCATTGAACATTTTTATTTTAACTTGTATTGTTTTTTCTCTGCACGTCCGTAGCGTGGGACCAGCTGAGAACATCCCAGTGGAGAACGAGTCAGTAGATTTGATGACAGTGATGGAGGCTGTCCATTGGTTTGACGTGGATGCATTTTACAAGGAAGTCAACAGGGTCCTCGTGCCGAATGGAGTCTTGGCTATCTTCGGTTATCGCATACAAACGCCAGTAAGCAAAAACCAAGCGAGGATGGACAGCATTATAGAGAACGTGAGTAACTTAGTTATTGTGGGCATTCAATTGACGTGTTTGTTTTTTGCTACTTCCAGAGGCTTCGGAAGTGTTTTTCAGCTGGGGGAGGGGGAATCACTATAATGATGATGCAGAGTTTTACCTGGTGTGGAATCCAGTGTGAATTTTTTGCGGCACGTGACATGATAGTTTTATTAGATGTAAGCCCTGATTTTTCGAACTGAATATTAATTAAGCATAGTTAAGGAGCAGCTTTTTATCCTCGTAAATAGTACAAGTCATTAAAGATATTTATCTTTAGGTTAGAGGAAAGCCAATCCTATCGTATACGAGACACTGGAAATGCCGTGGAAGTTCCCTCACGCGTGATAAATCGGCCTGATCAATAAAGATATGATGAAGAGAATTATTCCTACCCTTGTAGCTGAGCGGAAAAAATCTAATAATAGTAATTCTTTAGTAACAAGTCGCAACGAGAGAAAATCAGTAAGGCAAATGGCGAATTAAGTTAAAGACCAGCCTTGGAAGCTGGACATGTGTTCTGGCAAAATGGCTTAGTCGTGTCGAGCTTCGCGGTTTGAACCCCACCTGTTTATTTTGAGCCATAAATAGTCTAATAGTGCCGAGTCCATAGGGGGCTGGGCCCCTTCTTTTCGACATAGAAAAGTCTCAAGCGCTCCCCGAGGCCCGCGCTTTCCCAGTACCTTCATCAATAAGGAAGCAACAGTCGAACGGACGCAGAAATATGATATTAAGAGCAGTGATGACAACATTCAGTGTATTGCCAAACAATCGTGAGAGCACCCAACTGTAAAGCGCTATAAGTATATCCTTTCTACATTTGTCACGGTCAAAATTCCTCGCACTTAAAACATAGCAAAGTTACATTATACCTTATCAAAATGCAATCGTACTTATCATGTCCAGCTTATCGAGTGATCGCATTATTTCTTCCTGCCTCTGAAAAAAATTATCTCGCAGGGGTGGCATTGAACGTAAAAACTTTCGTATTTTTCTACATTAGGACACTGTTCTATTAGATTTGCCTAAAAAGTAGTTACCAGTTTTAACTCCTGGGGCGCCGATGTGTGATGATTAATTTTTCAACAACCCTCAAACTTTCTTCAAAGTTCTCACGCAAGATAGTTTTCTAAATATAATCTTACTGTGTGTAAAATATTGCCCTGGGTGACTGTGTTGTCCTCTGAGTGCGCCATTAGAAAGGGTGTCCCTTTTGGCGAACCTTGATTGCTATCAAGAGCATCATGGTGATGTGATTGCGTCTGCAAAACGGCGGGTTGCGCGCCGTGGCTAATCGGGAACAGACGATTTGGAGGCAGACGGGTTTTGGTCCCTCTCATTTATTGTTGGTTGCTCGCGACAATAAGCACATAAAAGATACTCTGATATGGTTTCAGTTCTTTAAATTGCGTTTGCATGACAGTTACGCTTTTTGAATCAAAGGCCCACTGCTTAACCGGAAGTAGGTCACGATGAAAGGGACGCAAAAGGGACGTTTTCAAAAGGTACAGTTACGAGAATCCTGGTGTGGACAGTAGGTTCCTCTGAGGGTAAGCAGCAAGCTGTTATAACCTCCCGGGCACCATGTTCACGACAAGAACCTTGGTATGCTTCATCAAGAGCATGCATGAGTTGCTGTGTCCAGGTGGTAGGGCTGCAAAAGGAGGTTGCAGTGCTCTAGTCGACATTTATGCTAATCGGTGATACGAAAAGATTTTTTCAACTTGATTCGTTTTGGAGATGCAGAGGGACAGAGATGCATGGATGGCATGGTCACTGGCTCATGGTATATTCTTGAGTGTGTTCTAATCGTAGCACGAAAGACGGTGTAGCGAAAGTGATATGGGTTGATATTGCGTTCCAGGGAGTTGCTCACGCGTTTGTATTTCATTTAGCCGATATATAGTGTGTAGCCGGCTTCTCGTGCAGCACAATGCACCGACAGCAGATGGAGGCGAAAAGCAAAAAACGCCCGTGTGTACGAGATTTCGGCGCACATTAAAGGTCACCAGGTGGTCAAAATTAATCCGGAGCCCTCCACTACGGCGCGCCTCATCGCCTGCGTTGCGTCGGCGCGTTAAACCCTACAATCATCATCAGCAGCAGTACAATGCATCCGGCAGCCTTCCCTGCATTCCCTGGTGTGACCCCACGCAGGGTGTGAGCATTAAAGTCACCGGCCAGGAATGCTGAAGACGGCTTTTGGTTCGATATGGATGCAGAAGTTCTTCAATCTCCGGTAGAGATTGCGGGAAGGGGGCGGCGGGGAACTGTTGACTTTGGTGAGGAGCAGAGGGCGGCGCTTAAGAGGAACAGAAACAGTGAGCCTGTTGGGGGTATCATGTTCAAGAGTAGCCACGAGGGTGGAGTGGACCAGCGTGGCAAAGCAGGTACTTTGCCGAAACGAGGCATATCCAGGTAACGCAGGATTTAGTCCTGCCTCCTGAAGCAGAAATATGTATGGAAGCTGAGGTTGTGACTGAAGCCAAATGAGGAAGGCATTGCGGGAGTTCTTGGAACCATGACAGTTTCATTGAATTTCGAGTATGTGATCCGCCATGCTTCTTCCTCGAGAGACTAACGGTGCTGAGAAGCAGAGGGAATAGCGGACTGCAGTTAGAGATCGAAGCTAGAGAAGATAGATTAAAAGAGTTCACTCTGCTCTTCAAAGCGCCCGTTGTTCACGAAATCGGTAGCAGCAGGAAGTTACCAACACGACCAACTTGGGCTAAAAAAATCCCTGCTGTGCACAAGAAAAGAATGAGGGAAAAAATCCCCGGTTATCTCCAGTAACGTCAAACCTGGGGAGGGGCGAAGCATGCAGTGTATAAGTGTATTCTTGGCCCTTGGCGTTTTTTCCAACGGAGATGAAACTGTTGGGAGGTAGAGGTATACAGCTTTGCTGTGAAAGTCTCTTGTCTTTGAAGCACGAAGCTCTCCAACGCGAGGCGTAAACGAGCGTCCCGGTGTTATAGTAAGCGTTACGTTCGAGCGCGAGGCGTAAACGAGTTTCCCGATGTTTTAGCACCGTGACTACATGCGACGACGATTACCACGACGACGACGATGACAGGAGACGCCAACAGCCCCAGCCCTAAAGGACTTCGCCTCTAAAAAATGAAAGAAGCTCACACTAACGCGTAAGACTAGAAGCTAGCGAAGCTGTACGTAACCTTCACTACCACCACGATGATTTTGTTGTTGTTGTTGTTGTTGTTGGTCCAAAAAAAATGGCTCGTACCCACTCAGGGGGATTGGCCAGGAAATGGGCGCTAACTGAGAGAAGAGGAAAAACTAATTTGGATTAAAAGAAGAAGAGTGAATAAATACAGAAAAAAGGTGAATGTAAACGGGAAAGTCCACGATTGAAGCCCTTTTGCTTCTTCTTCGCTGCCGCAACGATCTTTACTCTATCATTGTTGCTATAGGTGTGAGCTTCCTTCATTCATTTGGAAATGATAATTATTGCACATCACGTTGGAGGGGCGTTCGCTATGACGTGTCTTTCTCGTTCCTAGCAAGGGTTGCCATGATTATGGCCAACGCTGAAGTTGTTGTTTCCTGAGGGGGGGGGGGCAATCTTGGCCAATCTTCCTAAATTGGCATGCTTGGCTTGACAAAAGCGCGCCGGGAACGCTGGGCGGCATCGGCGAGGCACGCATTCACGTGCGCTCGGCGTTTTCTTGCTGTTTTTGACTGCGGACACGAAACTAACAATTTGCTAAACAGCTTGGCTGTTAAAAAAAGTCAGCCACCCCTCCGTTTAACGACGATGATGTTTGAAAGCGAAGCTTTCTCGTGACAGATGATCGTCGTCTTGACACGGTTGGGTGCAGGATTGTTCTGTCTAATTTTGCGCATGCACTAACCCCTCTCCAAATCCAAGCCTATTCGACCATGTTGAAATGAAGCAATCGTATAGACACCGGCTTCATAACGCGAGGACCCAAGTTCGATTCCCGCCACGGGAAGCGTCTTTTGTTTTCACTTCACCCGTGTCCGCCTTACAGACGCCATCAGTGCAAACGCTGAAGCTTCGCTTTAAAAACCACACGTATGTTGCCACGTTACTGTCGGTTCGGTCCAGCATCGGTAAATTATAGTTTAAAACGCACCATTTCATCTTCTTCCGCGGTTAAAAATCGAGTTACTAGGGCAAGTCTCTTTACTACGCTTAATCTGTTATTAATTTATTTGTTCAAAAACGTTGGCTTGTGGACTTTTCGTTCTCGGCGGGGTGCTACGGACCCTTCAACTGGTATACAATACAGCCCTCGGCAGGGGGTTCAATTTAAGAATTCCCGTCTTGTCCTCTTCTTTTGGGTGTTGCGTATTGAAAGAAGTGTATGTGCATTCGTATAGAAAAGGTTTCGATATAATGATTTCAAAAATATACCGTGCCCTCGACGCGATTCGAATCCACATCGCTGTAGCTGTTCCCGCGTACAGACGACGCGCTCCAGACCGCTTGCCCGACGCGAAACACACGGCATGACAAGGGGTCAACCATACACAACAGTTGTAGTAGTAGTCGTAGTAGTATAATAATAATAGTAATCAATGCCCAGTAAAGCCGAAGCATTAGTGCTGGCGCACTGAGAAGGAAAAAGGCAGCACTGAATTACCTTTGTACTGGAAGGAACTTGGGTTCTATCAGACGTAACTCTGGACACTCCGTTACTTTTTGTGCAGCTACCACATCTTTTAAAGTCGGATTTTTTGCACAAAATGCCAGCTACGTAAAAAAGCCCAAACACACAAAAGGCAGCAACCAAATGTTTGGGCGGCGTCTCGCTGCAGGAGCAGATCGTTAGAAATAAAACATGTAGTATCAGCATAAATGTCAGCCTCATAAGATGAGCATTGACTACGTGCGGGCTCCTTAGCTGAATGTGCAAATTGTTTGACATTATAACACGGATAAGGGGTCCACGGCACACTCATGGCTGAGAACCACAGGTCTAAAGGCATTCCACATAGTTAACTGCCCAATCGCTTTTTTTTTCAGGAAGTCTACTTGGCTGTAACAAAGAAATACGGGATACCTGGGGCCAGACTGTGCCAAGAGATGTATCGTGATGTTCCCCCCAATCTTCGAGGACCACGTTCGGTGAATCATTACGATTTTTAAACTGTCACATGCGGCTCTTATTTTTTACGGTCCACAACAACAACACGTAAATGTGTTAGCAAAACTCTTCAGCTATAATAAACACCCCTTTGCTTTTTTCTGCGGCTTAGGTCTACGTTTTACGCAGCATGCCGTCCACGAATACTCTCCACACGGCTGCCGTAGAACTCCATTAACCGATACCATGCGGAAGGCAAAAGTTCTGCGCACATTTTTCCCGGTTTACCGAAACGTTCAAAATACTGGCCTTGGGATTCGCGATGAGAAGTTTTTAACCGCAGGTTGTTGCCTAAACGGGTCGACCATCGTCCCACTCAAGCGTGTTAGAAAATAGTAATTACTTCATCGGCTCTTCGTCTAAAATTTGTACTCCTCCATCACAGGGCTTCCGGCCCTCATGGCATGCCGAACACCTACTTGGTGACATCGGCTGCGACGGCTCTCTTGAAATTGTGCAGGGTGGCATTGCCGAACTGCCAGTGTGTTCGAAACATTCCGACTGCACAGGTGTGGAAGGCGGCCGATATTATTAAGTGCGTGCTTAAATTAAGGAGTCTTGACACGGAATTTTAGTGTTCGTGTTAGTGCTCAAGCACTTTGGCGGCCGCACTGGGGTTTGGCGGCGGGGGAAGGGGGGAAGGGCCGACGGCTTCAGCCACGGCGACCGCGTCGTGACCGAGCGAGCACAGGCAGGACGAAAACGGCGGAGGAAAATGTGGCGAAAGTGCGCTGGGAAGGTAAATATGCTAGCCCGCGCGAGTGTTCGTGAGTGAAGAAGCCGCGAAGGGCTACGACCGCGAACATCAACTCTGGGCCGTCCAGAGGTCCTGAGGGCGCTCGAAAGGCACGAGACTCGCGAGCCGGCAACGGCGAGCGAATGGCTCGGACCGAGTAACGGCTTAACCCCTAGGACGACGCCGGACCCGCGTCACGGCGCACAAAAACGACAATCTGCTGGCAAAATAAAGTTCTACTCAATCTTTCCAATCGTGGGAGCTGTGGCGAAATTATTAGGGGGAGGGGCGGCACGTGCTGCTTATGGCGCCATCTCTTTCACTGCACTTTCGGCAGGCGGCTACTACTCCGTGCGTGGCCCGTCTGATCCCCGTGACAATTTCGCGGGAGGTTCAAACACGATTTACAACAACGTGGGCGCTGGCTGCGGCGACGCGCAGCGCGATAACAGCAAGTTAGCGCGCAACGCCGTGCGTTGATGAGCTCCACGAGATTTTCGCTGAGCAGAAATTTCGCCTTAGGGAGTACACCATTTTTCCTTTTCGCTGCTATGGGTGCTTACCAGCCGAGTAATCATATAATAGGATATTAGAAGGTTGTGCTGCTGAGCACGAGCACGCGGGTTCGATTCCCGGCCGCGGCGGCCGCTTTTCTGATGGAAGCGAAAAGCAAAAACGCCCGTGTGTGCGATATTTCGGAGCACGTTAAAGATACCCAGGTGGTCAAAATTAATCCGGAGCCCTGCACTACGGCGCGCCTAATCGCCTGCGTTGCGTCGGCGCGTTAAATATTGCAATCAACCAACCAATATTAGGAGGTCGAACGCAGCGTAAATCATTATTTGCATCCTCGTTTATTCGTGTCAGTTTCTGTATCGACAACACGAATACTGAGGTGGCCGCCATGACAAGCCGGCACTGTGGACGTCACTGTTCTTGTCGCACCACGGCCGATCTGCACGCGAGCGCTAGCGGGTCCAGATTGGCCGTGGTCACACGCGTCCGAGCGGAATGCACGTCTGTTTCAAAACCGGGATCACACAATCCTAGCGGAGCAGCGAGCGCCAAGGCAGCCCGCGCCTTGCCTACGCAACGGCAGCCCTGACGTCGACAGTTTGTAGCGAGGCGCTCATTGCGCAAAGCTGATGCCCAAGTTGAAAGGGCATCCGTGACGGGTCATGCTTTTAAATGGGCTCCTGGGGCCCTATTCTCGACGCACTAAATTCACTGTGAACTGTGAATTCGCCCCG